>JASTWK010000773.1:0-79851 GCA_030770225.1 Temnothorax unifasciatus
TCAATACGTTAATTTGTACGAATATAACGAACTCACGACATGATCGTCGGCTCTTTAGTTTATAGGTGTATATTAATAAAAAATCCAACCTAAGTGGTAGTTTTATTTCTATTTAACAAAATTATATAACAAAATGCGTGTGTCTGGCCCTTTTTTACCTTTTTGAAAAAATAATTTTGTACTAATATAATATTTGCGAAGCAATTTTTTATCTTATAAAATCTGTTAATACATACCTGAAACTTCACTCTCTGGCAGTGAAAAGTACTTCTCATTCCGTTTTAATATTCGGAACATGGGACGCCATGCCACATCATCTCTCTCTCGTTTTAGGTAGTTTATAAGATTCATGAATACGGAGCTATCTAGTTGATCTTCGAGCAAAAAGGCATATGCATCGTCGATAATTTGAGCACGATTGAGAACGTGTATTTTCGTGTATTCCTCGGAATTCAAGTAACGTATGATTCTTTCCAGATTTGTGATATCGTATAGACACGACAGTATGCTGTCGAATTATCCATTAAATTTATTATTAGATGTTCTTGTTTGAAATTGATCAAGGTAATATTTTTAAATACTGACATTTTCAGTATTGTAATAAACAAATTTTATGTAATTTACAACTTTACAATTGTTACAAAAAATTTACATTACCAATGTAATTCAGCCAATGTAGTCGAAGAATATCATAATTATATAAATTTTGAAATTCCTTTTTAATAAAAAAATATATTAAGAACTTGAATATAATATAAAACTTTCGTGTTGATAAAGCAAATAAGATAGATAGAAAAGAGGCGTGAAATTTATTGATTTATACCAGTTTGTTGTAGATTGACGATAATCCAACCTCTTGTAATAATTTGCACCCTAAGAGTTTCATCTGGTTTTAACCAATTATTGGGCATGTATTGGAAAAATAAGCAGAAAACTCTGGTCAGTGTAGGATATGGGTATCCACCACTTATATTGATACTTCTGTTGCGCGGACACATTGTTGTGTTATATACATTTCACCAGTTTCGTAATTCATCGTTACATTCAGCACAGGATAACGATCTTGGTTTATCCACGTATCCATCACTTCTTTTATTTTGAATTTTGATCTTGCATATAAGGGACGTAAGAAGCTTCGTCTTTAGCACTTTGTATGGCGCTCCACAAATCATCGGGAGTGACCGCCGTATATTGCCTAAAGAAACACGACATTGTTATTAGCTATACACATACGTCGTATGTATTTAAATTTACTATTACATAATCAAACCTGAGTATTAATGTACAATTTAATTAATACACATGTGGGAACTAAGTATATAACTTAAAACTAGCTTAGTCAAATTATAATTAAGGAATAAAGTATGATCTCTTCTAATCGAATAGCAGTTTGGATATTGAACGCATAAGTTTATATTTCTGATATGGCGTACTATATTTTCCAACGTAAATGCAAAAACATTATACTTATGATATTTAATGTTGCTATATGTGATAACTATAATAAACTACATTAAACATACATTATACTTACTTTGTAGCGAAATACTTGGTGATACCCTTTCGAAATACCTTTTCGCCCACTGCATGATATAACATGCGCAATATAGCTGGTGCTACGATACACAGCATAAAATACTGATTAATAATACATATAAAATATATTTTGCACATAACATTAATTGTAAGACATATACGAACGTATTGCTCAGAAAGATAATTTGTTGTCTATCAACTTTTCGGTTCCACCTCTTTTTTCGTGCTACTTTCATTAAGCTATTCATTTTATTTATATAATTTTACCTTTTTCATAAACTTCAGCACCAAAGTGTCGGTCATAATCCAAGGTTTCGTGAAGGTTCAATGTAACAGAATCCAATAAGCCATCATCTAGATGGAGAGAATCGTGCATGGCCCCAGTAACGAAAAAGTCCATTGACCGCCAGTCTTTAAATGTCTATAACAAAAACAATACTTTGATATGAGTATAGAAATTTGAAGAAAGTTCGCATTTATAGGGATACAAATCTACCTGTACGCCACTTTCAATAACTTCGCTATTTTAATTTTTATTGTAATTTATTTATGTAAAATGTTAACCGTTTCACGTATATAAATTCTTTTGAGAAAATCATACTTCAGTTATTTTTTAAGATAATGTACATTACTGAATACAAAGATAAAATCAAGATATAAAAATTCTAGAAGTTGATTCTTTTTGTTAATTATTTATTGTTATGGATGCGAAAAATAAAATATGTTTAAATTCTAATGAAACTATTACAATAATAATCATTGTATCGCCAAATATGAAAATAATGTTAAAACGTAAGAGATTAAAAAGAGTAAATCTTTAATATGAGCTTGGGAGGAGACAAGTGCTGAGAACATAATATTCTCGAATTTTAGTAAAAATTAGTATAAATGTTTCGTTCTAGTTATTCGCAGAAAGAAAGTGTTACAATATTTTTTATAATTTCAAATTAGAGAATTGCCATTAGTTATTTAGCTCCGTTCTTGATACATTTTATAAGAATATAGAAATATTTAATGGATGTTGTTTTGATCTCAGAGAATGAAGCGTATTTCCAACTTTTCTATTCAATGAGCAATTCATTGCATTAGTAATATTAAATAACCTTGTTGAGGAAATACACTTGGAAGAACACAGCAAACCCCTCGCTTAACCACAGGTCAGACCACCAAGATGGGGTGATGAAATTGCCGAACCACTGATGTGCGATTTCATGTGCTACTAACGACGCTACTTTCCTTCTCTGAAATGTAGGATCGTTGCTATCATCGTAGACAACTTCTGATTCGCTAAAAGACAAAACGTAACATAATATTCAAAATGTACCCAGTTTTTTTTCATTGTTAGCGTGCAGTTTAATGCGTATATATATATATATATATATATATATATATATATATATATATATATATATATATATATATATATATGTAATGGAAAGAAAAGGTGACATAAACATCAATTAAATACGTTAATATGTTTTAAAACATTTTAAGAATGATAATATTTAATGTAAATAAAATTTAAATAGCCATAAAATACACATGTGTCTTTATCGTTTCTAATTATCAAATTTTGAACGGCAAAAGTCATTCAGTTCTAATAGCTTAATATTAAGTTTTTTTAATTCATGTACATATTAGTAAATCTGTTTAGTTATGAATATTACTCGTAAATGATGATTCCCCAATTTTCCATGCCGTGAACGGGATAATTTGGTATCATGACGTGATCTATTTTCAGTACCCCTTTTGTTCTATTGGTATACTCCTCCAAGAGCGGCGTGATTTTTTCGGCAATGCTTAGCACGAATCTTGCTTGCGATGTCAAAGACGATCTGCACCACACATTAACGGACTGGTCCGTGTTAGTAACGCGAACAAAATTTGATACAATCACAATTCCCACAAGATAAGCGGACATTTTAAAAGTACTGTTAAATTGTGTCCATTTCATGTCATTTTCTACGTTGTACTGCTTTCGGATCGGCCAATTTGACAATACATTGTATTTCTGATGATGCTTCACGGAGATCATGAAATAAGCTTTAATCGCTGGCTCGTCCCAACATGGAAACATTCGTCTGGCGTTATTTGGCTGGAAGAACGTTGCGGCCAACCTGTAATTTAATAAAATTTGTTAAATAGCTACAAACTTACCACTCATGGTACAAACTTACGACTCATAGCGTGTTGGACACGAGAAGTTAAGAAACACTAGTTATTGTTTATATATTACATGCTTATTATATTATATGTAATTATTATTTTGTTGAGAGTAGAAACAGAAATGCTGTACTCTGCTATGCCGTTTTATTTTAAGCCAAAGTTAAATATTTATTTAAACATTACATCATGCACTTTTTTGCAAATACTTTATTGTAAATATACTTGCATACTAGAAAACGGTTTTAATAATAAAATGGATACACATTTTTTACTGTTTCGCCGAGCTTTATATACGTTGTAAGTCGATAACGATAAAAGTAGTAAGTAAAAGAAGGTAATAAGTAAAAGTAACAAATAAATAAGATAATTCCAAATAGCATTTATGTATGTACGTTACAAGTATATTTTTAATATTTGCTTACGTTTTGTTTTTTTCCTTCCTTGTCTGTGTACGGAATTTTTATAAAACCACCATTGCCTAGAACACCAGCCTGAGAAAAATTACCAGCAAACTTCATGTTCAGGGTGTAAATACCGCGATACAATTTCTTTTCGAAATGTAGCAATAATATATTCGTTTTATTGTCATAAGTATATGTCCTCGGTTTATAGACTATAGTATCGTTCGTCAACGTTGTCGCCCTTTTATTTATTTCTAATCCTTGCGAGTGTATGCCTATGTAAAACGCTTCGTGAACAATGTCAACAGTGACAATGGTTTCACCGTGAAAAGTATTGCTCTTTTCGAGATCCGGAATAATCAGACTGATGTTATAACCAACTGGTATTGAGTTGATGAGTAAACGATGCATATGTTCTGGATCATCAGCGATAGAAAAGTCCGTGATTGTGGCCAATATTAAACCGATATATAAAAACAATTTTGAGAATTCCATGTCAACGTCTTAGGTTTCTGTAACTTTTTGTTAAAAAGAAAACAAATAATAATACAATGCGGTACAAGTTATTGAAATTTAATATTAATTTTTATGCAAAAATCAAAGGAACAGAGGAAAAAAAGGAAGGAAATGAGATAATTTCAACTTTTATTAAGACGATTATATGTATGACCTACTTCGGGGAAAATTATAAATATTTTTATTATAAAATATTGAATATATATATCTTGATGTGCTTACAATCAATTTATTCTGTTATTCTTATATTCTTTTAGAATTAAGAGAAAATTATTTTATTTGGTTTTCAAGAAGAATTTTATGCGTCTAAAGTGATGTGTGTATATTTTTGATTTGACTATATAAAATATTTCATCGGAAGTAAAAAACGTAAATACATATTGTTATAATATGTAGCATTTGAATTATTCAGTTTTCGAGAAGAATTTTACGCATCTAACGCGACGTGTGCATATTTTTAATTTGGCTATATAGAATATTTTATTGGAAATGAAAAGCGTAAATATTGTTATAATATGTAGAATTTGAATTATTTAGTTGTCGGTTATAGCAGTGTTGAATGCCTTTCGCTTATCATTTCTGTGCCTTGAATATACTTGAAGGAAAAAATATAGGAAATAATTAAAATTATTTCAAAGAACGAAAGTAATTAACATTTTTTATCGTATGACCATTCTATTTATTTGTCAATAACAATAATAATCTCGTCTTTTGTTTAACATTTTTTCTACGTTCAGAACGTTATGTGTGTTAAGATCATTTCGAAATTTATATTAAATCTTTTGTTTTTCTGTTTTCTTTATGCAGCAACGATAAGACACAAAATATGTCGACTGATTATTTAAAAAATACATATTTAAAATGAAATTTTACTGCATTCCATGAGTATAAGTAATCTCGAGGAAATAAAGTTTAATTTTATTGTGTTTTGTCTGTCGAAATTATTTAAATTACGTTTTATATATTTCTTTGTATTTTTAACAAAATATAATAATTATCAATGTTTTTAACGACTTACTTTGTATATTACACTTGTGTGCGGATTGAAATACAGTTCTGTGCAGCAATTAAGTTATACGTTGTCGCCACGAAAGCCGTTATTATCAGGAATAGCTCAGCGTAATTGCCGTCTTGTCATCTCGAAAGATCACCGAATACTGGCTACAATGTCAATCTCTGATGTTTTGATAGATGCCATGTAAACACAGTATTTCACGGAACTGATCGACTCGTACCATTGTTACATATTACTTTTTCAAAATTCGTGGATAAAGACATCCGCAAGAAAATTATAAATTATAAATGTATGTTTGTTTATACGTGATATTGAGAGATCATCTTCGTCAATTGCCTTCTTCGAATAAGTTGCATAATACTTGTATAATTAATTTTATTATTATATATTTTAAGATTATATCAATATAGAAGATGTCCCTTACAAATTTTTAACTACAAATTTTTCATTATCGATAATAAACTTGGAAGAACATAGAGACCTAGAGTTATGAACGATTGAAAATCAAACTTTCTGCAGAAAAACTAAATAATAACAATTAATATTAAATAAATAATAAAAATTACATAATAAGACTTTAGTTATAGATTTTAGTTATTTCTATTTATTTAATTCAATTTAGTTAATTTAAGTAGATTTCTTAATTCAGAAAATATTTTGATTGTTTATAAATATTTTGATTATACAATTTAAATACGGAAAAATACATAACGTTGCAAGAGATGTTCACAATATATACCAGATGACTATCTCTCTCGACATTTTTGATAACAGTTAGAAATAATCGTTTCAAATGACTGAAGGAATTCAATAAAAGAGTGCGTTTAATAATAAATATGCTAATATTAAATTTTTTTATAATTAAAATAATTTTTAAACATAAAAAAAAAATATATATATATATATATATCTATATATATACAAGAAAATATGTAATGTATAAGATAATAAAAATAAAAGTTATGAACAATACTTAATAGAATGATTTAATAGAAATACAATTTTTATTCTATACAGTAAGAAATACTGTTTAAATAAAGTTTTTAGTACATTGCGACGTCATTATTTCATGTCTTTTATTCAAAGTTTAGCAACGATTATAATTATAATTATAATTAAAATTTAAGTACTTTATTAGCAAATAATACTATTACATAATGTCTACAAAGTATTATATATTCAATTTAAAAAATTCATCCACATGAGCTCCGCTTCAAATGTAATAAAACTAAAGTGCGTTTATAAAAGTTATTTTACGAAGGATATCAAACAGCATCAAATCTAATACTCTATAAATTATTTTTTAATTACAGAACAGTAATATATCATATTATAACAGTATAACAATAATATGACATATAAATATATTAAATTACAGAACAGCAATATATCACGGAAAATTTTATCAATAGCTTCCTAGACTATTAATAAAATACTAAGTATTATAAAAATATTAGAAATAATTAAAAATGATTAAAAATTATTTACAAAACAGTAATAATAAATAAAAATAGTATTGTTTGAAAAATTATGCAGATAATTATAGGTCTTGCATCACCTTTGATATTTTTAATTGATCAATTAGGGTCGGCATATTCTGGATCAACTGATTTAGAACTTTCTAATTGATCAATTAAAGTTTGACTTTTTCCAAATCGCTTTGTAAAAATATCTGCGGACTCTTTAAGTATATTTTTACGCTTTTCTATCAGAATTATAATTTCTGCCAAAGCGTCTTTATCTCGTTTGAAATAATTTTTTGCAAATGTGCTTACCTGAAACAAGGTAATTGAGGTTATTATTGTTTATCAATTAATAAGTAGTAATTTATTTTTATACAACAATCTTATAAAGTATAATTTTTGATTTGACATCACACTAACAGTGCATGGCATGCCTATAAATACATTTAATCCCTTAACTGTGGAAGTATACGTATATATATATACATATATATATATATATATGTCGTAAAAAATTGTCTTTTATTTGCAGAAAATATATACATTGACATCCACGAAAAATCTATCATTAATTAAAGAAGACATATATACATATACATATATGTACATGTATATTAATATTCAGTACTCAATTATCAATTTACAACGCAGTAATATTCTTACAAGGGGACCTTCAGGCTAACGGATTTTTTTTTTTTTTGTACTTACTGTACTTGAGGGTCATCACTCAGACATCAATTTCCCAAAGCATTAAGGCGCGCTTTTCAGAAAAACTCGAGATAATCGACTTTGAAGAATTCCGAGCGCGCTATGTACACAGAATTTTAATGTAAAATTTATCAATTCATGCTAATTAACAGATATTTAATTATCGTTTTCAATGAAAAACTTACATCTTCTTATTTTGAATTGCTTGAAAAATCGTACTTTATGTTCAAGTAATTTTGAAATTCCAATATTTATAATAAATTAAAATTTTAGCACAAAAATGAAAAGCGTCAGGTAGGAAATAAAATACTTTTATATTTTTGAAAATTACGAGAAAATACAGGGCAAAAATGATATTAATAAAAATATTGTTTAATTTTTAAAAGTGAATTATATGATATGAAATATATAGTATACAGTCGTTTTACACGTCAATATTGCACGAGCCAGGGTGATATTTATCGTAAAAGCAAGGGAAACAGTAAGTTTCATTGCATCTAGCACATCGTATGAACGCAGATATTTTACAAGAGCAAGGTTTTTTTAAAATTTCTGTTGGAAAACACACTTCATTGACGTTCATAAAAATGTCTCTGTCATCACAAAGACTTGAAGCGAACCACGCGTATCGAATCATGAAGATTGCATTAAAATTAAATCTATTGTACATCACCAGCTGTTCTCTCCAATCTTTAAGGGGGTACTGGAGTGACAGCCGAACTTCCTCGATGTCGGTAATGTCGAACATTTTTAGTTCCGTTCTAATTCGTTTTCTATCATTTTCTATATTACCGGCCTATATCTGCCCTTGTCTAACGAGAGGCATCTGTCCTTGTTTCGATTGCTGCGCCATCTCTCACTACACGCAATGCTACTCCGCACGCAAAAATACATATGAGATTTTCAGGAGATTTGTTCTCTTATACTAAAGCTCGCAGCTCATTTCTGCAAGCACAGGATTCTTCTTTATTGTATTTCCAAGGGTGTTATATGCTTATTTTATACGTACAAAGTCTAAATTTTTATGTGCAGCAAATGTTGTCACGTCATACGTATAATTTTTTTATTTTTTTTTGTTTTTGATGTAAAATCAACGCTAGCACCTTCCGTTTTTATGCGTACTTTAATTCTGTAAAAACAAAATTCAATTCCGTAAAGCCAATTCAAAGTTTAGCCCTCCAAAAAAAATGTCGGTAATTCTTGCCACTCCAGCATCCCCTTAAGAACATGATTCGATACGCGTGGTTCGCTTCAAGCCTTTGTGATGACAGAGACATTTTTATGAACGTCAATGAAGTATGTTTTCCAACAGAAATTTTAAAAAAACCTTGTTCCTGTAAAATATCTGCGTTCATACGATGTGCTAGATGCCGTGAAACTTACTGTTTTCCTTGCTTTTACGATAAATATCATCCTGGTTCGTGCAATATTGACGTGTAAAACGACTGTATACTATATATCATTTTTGCGCTGTATTTTTTCGTAATTTTCAAAAATATAAAAGTATTTTATTTCCTACCTGACTTTTATTTTTGTATCAAAATTTTAATTTATTATAAATATTCAAATTTCAAAATTACTTGAACACAAAGTACGATTTTTCAAGCAATTCAAAATAAGAAGATGTAAGTTTTTCATTGAAAACGATAATTAAATATCTGTTAATTAGCATGGATTGATAAATTTTACATTAAAATTCTGTGTACATAGCGCGCTCGGAATTCTTCAAAGTCGATTATCTCGAGTTTTTCTGAAAAGCGCGCCTTATGCTTTGGGGAAATTGATGTCTGGGTGATGACCTTCAAGTACAGTAAGTACAAAAAAAAAAAAAAAATCCGTTAGCCTGAAGGTCCCCTTGTTAGATTTAATTACCATATTATAAAAATTCAGTTTCAAACCACGCGCTAGTATATCTGAATTTCAAACACAGCTTTATAAGATACAAATATATAGCCCAAAAATCTGAACAAAATAAATTATAAATATTAATTTAATTATGTAAAGTTGCATTAATCTATAATTCCAAACACAACGAACGTTTGATTTTAAGCGCGCTACAGTTAAAGGATTATCAATATAAAAATATAAGTATGAATCTAGAATCATAAAATCTACCTTGGACAATTGTTCGTTAGAATAAACATTGTTCAATATATAACTTATCGTTGGTTTTACACGAAGAAATCTGTAAGAACAAAATAATACGTTTGTACAATTAATGTATAAGATAAATTTATTTAAAAAGAATAGAATATGTATTTGTAAAGAGATATGTATACCTGGGTTTTATACGATCAAACTTTTTTAATATATAATCAAGGACCAAATCGTTGCGTGCATGGTTTTCAAGAATTAAATTGAAGATCCATGTATCGTCCAGATCCTTAAATAACGTAATATTAATGCTGTAATATTCAAATAGTTGATATGATATCAGGATTTTCAGCACAATTCAAGTTTTCCAAAAGTTTCTTATCAGATGTTCGCTGATATAGTTCCATCATTTTATCCCAAGTAGTCCTATTAGCTACCGCTAAACCAAAGCAGTACGTCCAATCTTGCCACCATTGTGGAACTCTAAAATACATATGTGTCTATGGAAAAGAGGTACATGCACTTCATACGCATAGCCGACGTTTTATTTTATCAAGTTTTGTAATTTTTTTCTGTTCTGTTAGGTAAATTTTATTTTGCAAAATTAAGTATTTGTCGTGCGCTGTTCTGTCACTCTATATTTGCCACGTGACCATAAGACTACGTGTGAACACAGTGAATGAATAAATAAATGAAAGATGAATCCATCGATAATGTCTCTTGTTATTATATACATATATTTTTATTTGTTTTGCATATTTATTCTATGTATTAAAACAAGAATAAGAATTAGGAAAAAACAATAAAGAGACTGTCTGATTTTGACGACTCGAAGAAATACAAGGAATTGGTTACATCCATATGCATACGTGTGCGCGCCATACGCAACACACACGCACAAATATAAATTATGATATAATCATGATCATAAAAAGAGTTACTTGTGAGTATCAGGATCCGCGAGATGTTCGCTCAATTTAACGGCGGCTTTTCTCTTGCATTCCGCGTGACCGACGGTACATGCCCAGTACGTGGCATCTAGCCTTAGCAGCTTTGTGACTTCGGCATCATCAGGATTTTCTTCGTATCCCACATGCTTAAGAAGTCTATCAAAGATTTCTACCATGTGTGACTAGAAATCATGAGATAATATTGAATTTTATATTGGTTTGTTGCTACATGCGAAGTGACGTGATTCATATATACAATATATGTATGTATATATATATATATATATATACATATATTGTTAGTGCCTTAATTATTAAAACAGTCACTAGAATTCACAAGGATTATTCGTGAGTTTGCGCCTAAGTGTCTCTAACGTCTATTCGTATTAATGTTAATTAAAACGTTTCCTACGATTGTGCAATTATAAAACCGATCGCGACAGACTTTATGACAAAGCGGTCAGTGTGTAAATGCAGAACTGGCCAAGTTAAAGAGTCAAATATTTTTTTCATCTTTATAAAATCTGTTATTACATACCTTGAAACCTTCACTCTCTGGCAGTAAAAAGTACTTCTCAATCTGTTCTAATATTCGGAACATTGGACGCCATGCTACATAATCTTTCTCTCGTACGTAGTAAGTTATAAGATCTATGAATATGTAGCTACCTAGTTGATCTTCGAGCAAAAAGGCATATGCGTCATCGATAATTTGAGCACGATTGAGAACGTGTATTTTCGTGTATTCCTCAGAATTCAAGTAACGTATGATTCTTTCCAGATTTGCGGTATCGTAATAGACACGACAGTATGCTGTCGAATTATCCATTAAATTTATTATTAGATGTTCTTGTTTGAAATTATCAAGGAATATTTTCAAATACTGACATTATTGTAATAAACAAATTTTACAACTTACAATTGTTACAAAAAAATGTACATTACCAATGTACTTCACCAATGAATTATCAATGTAATTCACCAATGTATCGAAGAATATTATAATTACATAAAATTTGAAGTTTCTTTTTAATAAAAAAAATATATTAAGAACTTGAATATAATGTAAAACTTTCGTGTTGATAAAGTAAACAAGATAGATATAAAAGAGCATAAAATTTATTGATTTATACCAGTTTGTTGTAGATTGACGATAATCCAACCTCTTGTATCAATTTGCACCCTAAGAGTTTCGTCTGGTTTTAACCAATTATTGGGCTTAGTATTGGAAAAATCCGGAGAGCTCTCGTCAGTGTAGGATATGGGTATCCACCATGTATTATTGATATCTTCAGTTGCGTGGAAACATTTTTGTGTTATTGCCATTTCACCAGTTTCGTAATTCATCGTTACATTCAGCACAGGATAACGATTTTGTACTATCCACGTATCCATGACTTCTTTTATTCTGAATTCTTGCATATCAGAAGCTTCATCTATATCTTCATCTTTTATAGCACTTTGTATGGCGCTCCATAAATCATCGGGAGTGACCGCCTTATATGCTCTAATGAAACGTGACATTGTTATTAGCTATACATATACGTCGTATGTATTTAAATTTACTATTACATAATCAAACTTAAGTATTAATGTACAATTTATTTAATACACATTTGGGAACTAAGAATATAACTTAAAACTAGCTTAGTCAAATTATAATTAAGGAATAAAGTATGATCTCTTCTAATCAAATAGCATTTTGAATATTGAATGCATAAGTTTATATTTCTGATATGGCGTACTATATTTTCCAACGTAAATGCAAGAAACATTATACTTATGATATTTAATGTTGCTATATGTGATAACTATAATAGACTATATACTTACTGCATAACGAAATACTTGATTATACCCCTTTGAAATACCGCGTCGCCCACTGCATGATATAACATGCGCAATATAGCTGGAGCTACGATACACAGCATAAAATACTGATTAATAATACATATAAAGTATATTTTATACATAATATTAAGACATATGTGAACGTATTGCGCAAAATTAGAATTTGTTGTCTATTCACTTTCTGTCCCACCTCTGCCTTCGTGCTATTTACATTAAGCTAATCATGGACGATAGTTGCATTTTATTTACATAATTTTACCTTTTTCAAGAACTTGATCAGCAAAGAGTTGGTCATCGTTTAAGGTATCGTTATTATAAAGGTTCAATGTAACAGAACCCAATAAGCCATCATCTAGATGAAGAGCATGGTGCATGGCCCCAGTAACGAATAAGTCCATTGCCCGCCAGTCTTCAAATATCTATAACAGAAAATAATTCTTTGATATGGCTGAATATAAAAATTCGAAGAAAAGTTCGCATTTATAGGGATACAAATCTACCTGAACGCCACTTTTAATAACTTCGCTATTGTAATTTACTTATGTCAAATGTTAACCGTTTTACGTATATAAATTTTTTTGAGAAAATCATATTTTAATTCTTTTTAAGATAATGTACATTATTGAATGCAAAGATAAAATCAAGATATAAAAATTCTAGAAGTTAAATTTTTTTTGTTAAATATTTATTGTTATGGATGCCAAAAATATAATACGTTTAAATTCTAATACAACTATTACAATAATAATCATTGTATCGCCAAATATGAAAATAATGTTGAAACATAAGAGATTAAAAATAGTAAATTTTTAATATGAGCTTGGGAGGAAACAAGTGCTGAGAACATAATATTTTCGAATTTTAATAGAATTTAGTGTTAAATGTTTTGTTCTAGTTATTCGCGGGAAGAACAGTGTTACAATCTTTTTTATAATTCTAAATTAAAGAATTGCCATTAATTATTTAGCTTTGTTTTGATACATTTTATAAGAATATAGAAATATTTAATGGATGTTATTTTGATCTCAGAGAATGAAGCGTATTTCCAACTTTTCTATTTAATGATCAATTCATTGCATTAGTAATATATTAAACAACCTTGTCGAGGAAATACGCCTGGAAAAACACAGCAAATCCCTCATTTAACCATATGTCAGTCCACCATAATGGGGTGATGATACTGCCGAACCACTGATGTGCGATTTCATATGCTACATAAACAGCTGTATTCCTTTTCTTAAATGTAGGATCCTCATTGCTATCATCGTGGTCAACTTTTGATTCTCTAAAAGACATAACATAACATAATATTCAAAATGTGATTATGCCTAGTCTCTTTTCATCGTTAGCATGCAGTCTAATGTGTTTATACATTGAAAGAAAGAGTGACATTCACATCAATTAAATACGTTAATTTCTTTTAAAACAGCCTAAGAATGAAAATATATAAATGAAATTTAAAAATCCATAAAATACACATGTGTTTTTATCGTTGTTAATTATCAAATTTTGAGTGCTAGAAGTTATTCATCAGTTCCAATAGCTTAATATTAATCTTTTTATTCATGTACATATTAATAAATCTCTTTATTTATGATTATTACTCGTAAATGATGATTCCCCAATCTCCTATGGAGGTGTTGGGATAATATGGTACAATGACGTGATCTATTTTCGGTACCGCTTTGGGTCTTCTGGTATACTCCTCCAAAAGCGGCGTGACTTTTTCGGCAATGCTTTGCACGAATTCTGCTGACGATGTCAAAGACGATCTGCACCACACTTGAACGGACTTGTCCGTGTTATTAACGCGAATAAAATCTGATACAATCACAATTCCAACAAGATAAGCGGACATTGGAAAAGTGCGGTCGAAATGTGTCCATTTCATGTCATTTTCTACGTTGTACTGCTCTCGCATCGGCCAATTTGACAATACATTGTATTTCTGATGATGCATCACGGAGATCATGAAGTAAGCTGCCATCGCTGGCTCGTCCCAACATGGAAACATTCGTCTGGCTTTATTCGGCAGGAGGTATGTTGCGGCCAACCTGTGATTTTAAACAATTTTATAAATAAATACAAAAATACCACTCACAGCGAGTAGAACACGAGAAGTTGAGGAACACTAGTTATTGTTTATATATTATGTGTTTATTATATTGTATGTAATTATTATTCTGTTGAGAGTAGAAACAGAAATGTTGTACTCTGCTGTCGTTTCATTTTAAGCCAAAGTAAATATTCTTCTAAACATTACATGCACTTTTTGTAAATACTTTATCGTAAATAAACTAGAAAACACTTTTAATAATAAAATGGATAGACATTTTTAACTGTTTCGCCGATCTTTATATACGTTGTAAGTCGATAACGATAAAAGTAGTAAGTAAAAGAAGGTAATAAGTAAAAGTAACAAATAAGTAAGGTAACACCAAATAGCATTTACGTATGTACGTTACAAGTATATTTTCAATATTTTTAATATTTGCTTACGTTCTGTTTTTTTCCTTGTCTGTGTAAGGAATTTTTATAAAACCACCATTGCCTGGAACACCAGTCTGAGAGAAATTACCAGCAAATTTCATGTTCAGGATGTAAGAACCGCGATACAATTTCTGTCCGCAATGTAGGGATAATATATTTGTTATTTTGTCAATATGTGATTCCGGTTTACAGGTCATTGTGTCGTTCTTCAATATTGTCGCCGTTTTATTTATTTCTAATCCTTGCGAGTGTAAGGTTATGTAATACGAATCGCGAAGAAAGATGACAGTGACTCTGGTTTCACCGTGAAAAGTATTGCTTTTTTCGAGATCCGGAATAATCAGACTAATGTTATAATCGAATGGTATTGTGTTGGTGGCTAAACGATGATTATATTGTGCATCATAAGCGATAGAAAAGTCCGTGACTGTGGCCAATATTAAACCGATATGTAATAACAATTTTGGGAATTCCATGTCGATACTCGTCTTAGGTTTCTGTAACTTTTCGTTAAAAAGAAAACACAAATAATAATACAATGCGGTACAAGTTATTGAAATTTAATATTAATTTTTATACAAAAAACGAAGGAACAGAGGAGAACAGAAAGGAAAAACACAATTCCAACTTTTATCAAGGCGATTATATGTACGAACTATTTCGCTGAAAATTATGAATATTTTTTAATAGAATATTGAATGTATATCTTGATGTGCTCGTAATGAATTTATTCTGTTATTTTTATATTTTCTTAGAATTAAAAGAAAACTGTTTTATTCAGTTTTCGAGAAGAATTTTACGCATCTAACGCAATGCGTGTATATTTTTGATTTGGCTATAATATAGAATATTTCATTGGAAGTAAAAAACGTAAATATTGTTATAATATGTAGAATTTGAATTATTTAGTTATCGGTTATTGCAGTGTTGAATTCCTTTCGCTTATCATTTCTGTGCCTTGAATATACTTGAAGGAAAAAATATAGGAAATAATGTAAATTATTTCAAAGAACGACAGTAATTAACATTTTTTATCGCATGACCGTTAATTCTATTTATTTACCAATAACAATAATAATCTCGTCTTTTGTTTAACATTTTTTTCTACGTTGGGAACGTTATGTGTGTCAAGATCGTTTCGAAATTTATATTAAATTTTTCGCTTTCCAGTTTCCATTACGCAGCAACGATAAGAAACAAAATATGTCGACTGATTAAAAAAATACATATTTAAAATGAAAATTTACTGGAATCCATGAGTATAAGTAATCTCGAGGAAATAAAATTAAATTTTATCGTGTTTTGTCTGTCGAAATTATTTTGAATTACGTTTTATATATTTCTTTGTATCTTCAACGAAATGTAATACCTAATAAATTATTATTGCTCTTAATGACTTACCTTGTGTATTACACTTGTATGCTGATTAAGCTACAGTTCTTTTCAGCAATTAACTGCAATGCGCTATCGCCACGAAAGCCGTTAATATGAAGGATAGTTCAGCGTAACTGCCGTTTGATCCGTCCGACCATCTCGAAAGAACACCGAATACTGACTAAAATATGAGAGCTTTCCAGCAAACGACACAAGTCAACACTAACGTCGTCCTATTTTTCTTTTTTGCAATGAGTAACGGACAAAGCAACACTTGTGTCGCTTGCTGGATTGCTCCCAATGTCAGTCTTCGATGTTTTGATAGATACGTATATGTCATGTAAATACACAGTGCCTCACGCAACTGTTCGACTCGTACTGTTACACATTTTTTTGGATAATTGTGAACAAAGATATCTACAAGAAGATCATAGATCATAAATAATATGTGTTCGTTTATACGTTAATTTTAAGAAGTTGTTTTCTTCAGTTGATGTGCTTCTTCGAATCAGTTAGATAATACTTGTATAATACATTTTTCGTTAAAGTATACTAGCTGTAAGATAATATCGATATATAAGATGTTTCTTATCAAATTTTGAACTACGAATTCTTTGTTCTCGATAATAAACATTGAGGCGCACAGGGTCCCTGAGTTATAAACTATTGGAAAGGAAAAGCTTATTGAGAATTAAGCTTATAATTCAAACAGTTATAATACATTGTTTGAAAAAATATATTTATATTGTATAAATTATAGCCATTTTATTTCAGAAATTCACACAAAACTAATAAGAGAAAATAAATTTAGTTTAAGGTATATATTATAATTGTACTATATAATTCTTAATTTTATAATAAATTTAATATATTTAGCTACAAAGTTATAAAAATATTTAAAGAAACACAGTAGAGTAAAAATTATAAAGCACATGCATAATTTACTACTAGTCACAAATATGGTAAAAAATTATATGGTATACATATATATATGTCATAAGAATTTGAAATTGTGTCGATAACTGAAATTATTAATACAAACGGAATATGCTTGATCTGAAAGATTATTTCGCTACATTGTAACGCTAATGTATTTATTTAGATTTGTATTATAAAAGTAGTTTTAGTTATTACAATAAATAAATGTAAAGTATATACAAAGAGAAATAAATGTAATAAAAATCTGATAAATAAATGGAATTAATATATATGTGGATAATAAATGGAATATATAAGATATACCTTGTCAAGAGAGAGATTTGCTTTTTAGTATAAATATTACAAAATATCCATACCTCTTTATATTCCGAAAAATTAATAAATATATAAAATATGTATAGTAGACGAAATAAAAATATATTAAATTATAAAAAGTTAACAGAAACATTTATTCTATACAGTAATTAGTACTGTTTAAGTAAAGTTCTTTACAATGTTCAGTACAATGCGACGTCATTATTTCGCGTTTTCTATTTAAAGTCAAACAACGATTATAATTGATTATAATTATTATTAACATATATGTAGGTATCGCTATTAGAAAATGATACTATCATATAATATGTACAAAATGTTATATTAATATTCAGTTGAAACAATTCATTCGCATAATCTCCTATACTGAGTAATAATTCAATGTTAGTACGTTTATAAAAGATATTTTATAAAAAATATCAAACAACATCAAACCTAATACTATAAAAATTATTTGTTAATTATAAAACACTAAAATTTCATAGATGATTTTATCAATAGCTTCCAGACCATTAATAAAATACTAAATATTATTAAAAAATTAAAAGTATTAGAAATAATTAAAAATTAATAAAACATTATTTACAAAAAAGTAATAATAAATAAGAATGATATTGTTTGAAAAATTCTGTAAGTAATTGTATGTCTTGCATCACATTTGATAATCACATTAATTGATCACTTAAGTTTAATTTTTTCCAAATCGCTTTGTAAAAATATCTACGGACTTTTTAAGATTATTTTTACGATTTTCTATCAGATTTATAATTTTATAGTTTGACAAAGCGTTTGGATCTCGACTGAAATAGGTTTCTGCGAATCTTTTCATCTGAAACAGATTAAGATGTTAAGGATGTTTATCAATAATATGTAGTAATTTATTTGTATGCAGCCATATTTAATCCCTTAGCTGCGAAAGTATATATGCGTCGTAAGAAATTGTCTATTTGCAGAAGATATATATATGTATATAAACGTTCTCGAAAATTCATTATTAATTAAAAAAGGCATATATATATATATATATACCTTTTTTAATATATATCAATTCATAATAAGGTAATCTTTTTAGAATTAATTACTACCTTACAAAAATTCAGTTTACGCTTTAATCCACGCGCTAGTATTACTAAGTTTCAAATATAGCTTTATAAAATAAAAATATATAGCCCAAAAATATGAACGGAATTAATTATAAATATTAATTTAATTATGTAAAGTTGAATTAATCTATAATTCCACGCACGAAGAACGTTTTATTTAAGTGCGCTACAGTTAAAGGATTATTAATAGAAAATCAATAAATATGAATCTAGAATCATAAAACCTACCTTGGACAATTGTTCGTTAGAGAAAACATTCGAAATGATATTTTTTATCGTTAAACTTACAGGAAATAATCTGTAAGAACAAAACAACATATTTATGTATAAGATACATTTATTTAAAAATAGAATGTATATTTGTAAAGAAAAATTTATTACCTGGGATATATAAAATCAAAATTTGCTAATATGTAGTCAAGGACCAAATCGTTGCGTGCATGGTTTTCAAGAATTAAACTGAAGATCAATGCATGCTGCTCATGGTTAAATAATGTAGTATTATATGCTATAATATTCAAATAACTGATAATGATATCAGGATCTTCAGCACAATTCAATGTTTTCCAAAGTTTCTTATCAGATGTTCGCTGATACAGTTCCATCATTTTATCCCAAGTAATCTTCTTAGCTACCGCCAAACCAAAGCAGTACGTCCAATCATGCCACCATTGTGGAACTCTAAAATACATATATGTATTTAGACATATATGTCTATGGAAAAGAGGTACATGCATTTCATACGCATAGCCGACGTTTTAAGGCTATAATACACAAAATGCATAGCGTAGCATAAGTATAGCACAAGACCGCTGGACCAATAAGCATCCAACATAATATCGCCATATTAATTTACGTAAGATGCTCATTGGTCCAGCGATCTTATGCTATGCTTATGCAACGTTATGCGTTTTGTGTGTGACGGCCTTTATTTTATTAAGTTTTGTATTTTTGTTCTGTTCTGTTAGGTAAATCTTATTTTGCAAAATTAAGTGTTTGTCGTGCGCTGTTCTGTCACTCTATATTTGCCACGTGACCATAAGACTACGTGTGAACACAGTAAATGAATAAATAAATAAAAGATGAATCCATCGATCTTTTGTTATTATATACATATATTTTTACTTGTTTTGCATATTTATTCTATGTATTAAAACAAGAATAAAAATTAAGAAAAAACAATAAAGAGACTGTCTGATTTTGACGACTCGAAGAAATAAAAGGAATCGATTACATTCATACGCATACGTGCGCGCGCATACGCAACACACACGCACAAATATAAATTATGAGATAATCGATATCATAAAAAGTGTTACTTGTGAGTATTAGGATCCGCGAGATGTTCGCTCAATTTAACGGCGGCTTTTCTCTTGCATTCCGCGTGACCGACGGTACATGCCCATTTCAGCGCATTTAGCCTTAGTATCTTTGTGATATCGTCATCATCAGGATGTTCTTCGTATCCCACATGCTCAAGAAGCTCAAAAAGCTCATCAAAAATTCCTATCATGTGTGACTAGAAATCATGAGATAATATTGAATTTTATATTGGTTTGTTGCCACATGCGAAGTGATTCATATACAAATATACATATTTGATATATATAATGCTTTGTTAAAACATTCAATATCATAACAATTGTTGGCGAGCTTGGTAAGTGGTAGTTTTATTTTTTTTTAAACAAAATTATATAACAAAATGCGTGTGTCTGGCGCCTTCTTCACCTTTTTTGAAAAAATAATTTTGTACTAATATAATATTTGCGAAGCAATTTTTTATCTTTATAAAATCTGTTAATACATACCTTGAAAACTTCACTCTCTGGCAGTGAAAAGTACTTCTCATTCCGTTTTAATATTCGGAACATTGGACGCCATGCTACATAATCTCTCTCTCGTTTTAGGTAGTTTATAAGTTTCATGAATACGGAGCTATCTAGTTGATCTTCGAGCAAAAAGGCATATGCATCGTCTATAATTTGAGCACGATTGAGAACGTGTATTTTCGTGTAGTCTTCAGAGTTCAAGTAACGTATGATTCTTTCCATAATTGCGGTATCGTAATAGACACGACAGTATGCTGTCAAATTATCCATTAAATTTATTATTAAATCTTCTTGTTTGAAATTATCAAGGAATATTTTCAAATACTGACATTATTGTGATAAACAAATTTTACAACTTACAATTGTTACAAAAAAAAGGTACATTACCAATGTACTTCACCAATGAATTATCAATGTAATTAACCAATGTATCGAAGAATATTATAATTATATAAATTTTGAAACTTCTTTTAATAAAAAAATATATTAAGAACTTGAATATAATATAAAACTTTCGTGTTGATAAAGCAAATAAGATAGATATAAAAGAACGTGAAATTTATTGATTTATACCAGTTTGTTGTAGATTGACGATAATCCAACCTCTTGTAATAATTTGCACCCTAAGAGTTTCATCTGGTTTTAACCAATTATTGGGCATAGTATTGTAAAAATCCGGAAAGTCCTGGTAAGTGTAGGATATGGGTATCCACCATTTATAATTGATATCTTCAGTTGCGTGGAAACATTTTTGTGTTATTGCCACTTCAGCAGTTTCGTAATTCATCGTTACATTCAGTACAGGATAACGATTTTGGACTATCCACGTATCCATCACTTCTTTTATTTGAAATTTTTGATCTCGCATATAAGGAACGTAAGAAGCTTCGTCTTTAGCACTTTGTATGGCGCTCCACAAATCATCAGGAGTGACCGCCATATATTTCCTAAAGAAAAATGACATTGTTATTAGCTATACACATACGTCGTATGTATTTAAATTTACTATTAAATAATCAAACGTGAGTATTAGTGTACAATTTAATTAATACACATGTGGGAACTAAGAATATAACTTAAAACTAGCTTAGTCAAATTATAATTAAGGAACAAAGTATGGTCTCTTTTAATCGAATATCATTGGATATTGAACGCACAAGTTTATATTTCTGATGTGGCGTACTATATTTTCCAACGTAAATGCAAGGAATATTATACTTATGATGTTTAATGTTGCTATATGTGATAACTAATAGACTACATTAAACATACATTATACTTACTTTGTAGCGAAATACTTGGTGATACCCTTTCGAAATATCTCGTCGCCCACTGCATGATATAACATGCGCAATATAGCTGGAGCTACGATACACAGCATAAAATACTGATTAATAGCACATATAAAGTATATTTTATACATAATATTAAGACATATGTGAACGTATTGCGCAAAACGAGAATTTGTTGTCTATTCACTTTCTGTTCCACCTCTGTCTTCGTGCTATTTACATTAAACTATTCATGGACGATAGTTTTATTTTATTTACATAATTTTACCTTTTTTATAAACTTCATCACCAAAAAGTTGGTCATAATCCAAGGTATCATGAAGGTTCAATGTAACAGAATCCAATAAGCCATCATCTAGATGGAGAGAATCGTGTATGGCCCCAGTAACGAAAAGATCCATTGACCGCCAGTCTTCAAATGTCTATAACAGAAAACAATCCTTTGATATAAAAATTCAAAGAAAAATTCGCATTTATAGGGATACAAATCTACCTGTCCGCCACTTTTAAAAATTTTGCTATTTTAATTTTTATTGTAATTTATTTATGTCAAATGTTAACCGGTTCACGTATATAATTTCTTTTGAGAAGATCATATTTTAATTATTTTTTAAGATATTGGACATTACTGAATACAAAGATGAAATCAAGATATAAAAATTCTAGATGTTAAATTTCGTTCTAGTTATTCGCGGGAAGAACAGTGTTATAATCTTTTTTAGAATTTTAAATTAAAGAATTGCCATTTGTTATTTAGCTCTGTCTTGATACATTTTATAAGAATATAGAAATATTTCATGAATGTTATTTTGATCTTAGAGAATGAAGTGTATTTCCAACTTTTCTATTTAACGAGCAATTCATTGCATTAGTAATATTAAATAACCTTGTTGAGGAAATACATTTGGAAGAACACAGCAAACCCCTCGCTTAGCCACAGGTCAGACCACCAGGATGGGGTGATGAAATTGCCGAACCACTGATGTGCGATTTCATGTGCTATTAACGACACTACTTTTTTTCTCTGAAATGTAGGATCCTTGCTATCATCGTAGACAAATTCTGATTCGCTAAAAAACAAAAACATAACACAATATTCAAAATGTGATTATGTCAATTTTTTTCATCGTTAGCATGCAATTTAATGTGTTTATATAAATATATACATATATATATATGTATATACATATTTATATATATATTATGGAAAGAAAAGGAGACATACACATCAATTAAATACGTTAATTTGTTTTAAAACAGCCTAAGAATGAAAATATGTAAATAAAATATAAATATCCGTAAAATACACATGTGTTTTTATCGTTGTTAATTATCAAATTTTGAGTGCTAGAAGTTATTTATCAGTTCCAATAGCTTAATATTAATCTTTTTATTCGTGTACATATTAATAAATCTCTTTATTTATGAATATTACTCGTAAATGATGATTCCCCAATCTTCCATGCCGTCCACCGGATAATTTGGTACCATGACGTGATCTATTTTCGGTACCCCGTTAGTTCTATTGGTATACTTTTCCAAGAGTGGCGTGATCTGTTCGGCAATACTATGTATGAATAATGCTTGCGATGTCAAAGACGATTTGCACCACACAGACACGGGCGACACGGACTGGACCTCGTTTTCAATGCGAACGAAATTAGATACAATCACAATTCCCACGAGATAAGCGGACATTTTAAAAGTACGGTCAAAGTGTGTCCACATCATGTCATTTTTTATTTTGTACTGCTCTCGGTTCGGCCAATTTGACAATACCGTGTAATTCTGATGATGCATCACGGAGATCATGAAGTGAGCTTTAATCGCTGGCTCGTCCCAACATGGAAACATTCGTCTGGCTTTATTCGGCATGAGGTGTGTTGCGGCCAACCTGTGATTTTAAACAATTTTTTAAATAAGGATAAAAGTACCACTCATGGTACAAACTTATCAGTTATAGCGAGTAGGACACGGGAAGTTAAGGAACACTAGTTATTGCTTAGATATTATATGTTTATATATTATATGTTTATTATATTGTATGTAATTATTATTTTGTTGAGAGTAAAAACAGAAATGTTGTACACTGCTGTCGTTTCATTTTAAGCCAAAGCAAATATTCTTCTAAACATTACATGCACTTTTTGCGAATACTTTATCGTAAATGTACTTACATACTAGAAAACGGTTTTAATAATAAAATGGATACACATTTTTAACTGCTTCGCCGAGCTTTATATACGTTGTAAGTCGATAACGATGAAAGTAGTAAGTAAAAAAAGATAATAAGTAAAAGTAAAAGTAACAAATAAATAAAGTAACATTAAATTACATTTACGTACATACGTTATAAGTATATTTTTAATATTTTTTAATATTTTCTTACGTTCTTTCATATTTGCTGTTTCCTTCCTTGTCTGTGTACGGAAGTTTTATGAAACCACCTTTGCGTAGAAAATCCTGAGAGAAATTACCAGCAAACTTCATATTCAGGGTGTAAGAACCGAGATACAATTGCTTTTCGAAATGTAGCGATAATATATTCGTTTCATGGTCATAAGTATGTTCCGTCGGTTTATACGCTATTGTGCCGTTCTTCAATGTTGTCGCCGTTTTATTTATTTTTAATCCTTCCGAGTGTAAGCTTATGTGAAACGATTCGTGAACAATGTCGACAGTGACAATGGTTTCACCGTGAAAAGTATTGCTTTTTTCGAGATCCGGAATAATCAGACTGATGTTATAATCAACTGGTATTGAGTTGACGGGTAAACGATATATATATTTTAGACCCTTTGCATCATCATCGGCGATACAAAAGTCCGTGACTGTGGCCAATATTAAACCGATATGTAATAACAATTTTGGGAATTCCATGTCGATACTCGTCTTAGGTTTCTGTAACTTTTCGTTAAAAAGAAAACAAATAATAATACAATGCGGTACAAGTTATTGAAATTTAATATTAATTTTTATGCAAAAATCGAAGGAACAGAGGAAAAAAAGGAAAGAAATGAGATAATTTCAACTTTTATCAAGACGATTATATGTACGACCTACTTCGTGGAAAATTATAAATATTTTTTATAAAATATTAGATATATCTTGATGTGCTTAATCAATTTATTCTGTTATTCTTTTATTTTTTAGAATTAAGAGAAAATCATTTTAGTTGGTTTTCAAGAAGTATTTTATGCGTCTAAAGTGATGTGTATATTTTTGATTTTACTGTATAAAATATTTCATCGGATGTAAAAAACGTAAATACATATTGTAATAATATGTAGCATTTGAATCATTCAGTTTTCGAGAAGAATTTTACGCATCTAACGCGACGTGTGTATATTTTTGATATAAAATATTTTATTGGAAGTAAAAAACGTAAATATTGTTAATATGTAGAATTTGAATTATTTAGTTGTCGGTTATAGCAGTGTTGAATTCCTTTCCTTGAATATATTTGAAGGAAAAAATATAGGAAATAATGTAAATTAATTAACGGAAGTAATTAACATTTTTTATCGTATGACCGTTCTATTTATTTGTTAATAACAATAATAATCTCGTCTTTTGTTTAATTTAACATTTTTTCTACGTTCGGAACGTTATGTGTGTTAAGATCATTTCGAAATTTATATTAAATCTTTTGTTTTCTGTTTTCTTTATGCAGCAACGATAAGACACAAAATATGTCGACTGATTATTTAAAAAAATACATATTTAAAATGAAAATTTACTGCAGTCCATAAGTATAAGTAATCTCGAGGAAATAAGTTAAATTTTATTGTGTTTTGTCTGTCGAAGTTATTTAAATTACGTTTTATATATTTCTTTGTATTTTCAACGAAATATAATAATTATCAATGTTTTTAACGACTTACTTTGTGTATTACACTTATGTGCGGATTGAAATACAGTTCTGTGCAGCAATTAAGTTATACGTTGTCGCCACGAAAGCCGTTATTATCAGGAATAGCTCAGCGTAATTGCCGTCTTGTCATCTCGAAAGATCACCGAATACTGGCTACAATGTCAATCTCTGATGTCTTGATAGATGTCATGTAAACACAGTACCTCACGGAACTGATCGACTCGTACCATTGTTACATATTACTTTTTCAAAATTCGTGGATAAAGATATCCGCAAGAAAATTATAAATTATAAATATACGTTTGTTTATACGTGATATTGAGAAATCGTCTTCGTCAATTGCCTTCTTCGAATCAGTTGCATAATACTTGTATAATAAATTTTATTATTATATATTTTAAGATTATATTAATATAGAAGATGTCCCTTACAAATTTTTAACTACAAATTTTTCATTATCGATAATAAACTTGGAGGAGCATAGAGACCTAGAGTTATGAACGATTTAAAAACAAACTTTCTGCAGAAAAACTAAATAATAACAATTAATATTAAATAAAGAATAAAAATTACATACTAAGACTTTAGTTATAGATTTAGTTATTTCTATTTAGTTAATTCAATTTAGTTAATTAAGTAGATTTCTTAACTCAGAAAATATTTTGATTATTTATAAATATTTTGATTATACAATTTAATACGGAAAAATACATAACGTGCGAGAGATGTTCACAATATATATCAGATGACTATCTCTCTCGACATTTTTGATAACAGTTAGGAATAATCGTTTCAAATGACTGAAGGAATTCAATAAAAGAATGCGTTTAATAATAAATATGCTAATATTAAATTTTTTTATAATTAAAATAATTTTTAAACATAAAAAAAATATATATGTATATATCTATATACATATACAAGAAAATATGTAATGTATAAGATAATAAAAATAAAAGTTATGAACAATACTAAATTTTGCTGATTTAACCCTTAAATGCCACACGGAGTCCAGAGGACCCCAACCAATTTTAAATAGCTGCATGCTGTTCAAAAACTAACAGTTTAAATACATCGCAAAAAATTCTAGAATTAAGTTTAAACATTGTAGAATGTATTCTCATTATAAAAAATTAACTTTTTGAGTGGCATTATGTTTAAAAAATTTTTTAAAACATGTTCAAAAAGAGGTGTGGCATTTAAGGGTTAATAGAAATACAATTTTTATTCTATATAGTAATAAATACTGTTTAAATAAAGTTTTTAGTACATTGCGACGTCATCATTTCATGTCTTTTATTCAAAGTCTAGCAACAATTATAATTATAATTATAATTAAAATTTAAGTACTTTATTAGCAAATAATACTATTACATAATGTCTACAAAGTATTATATATTCAATTTAAAAAATTCATCCGCGCGCATGAGCTCTATATCAAATGTAATAGAACTAAATAAGTGCGTTTATAAAAGATATTTTACGAAGAATATCAAACAGCATCAAGTCTAATACTCAATTATTTTTTAATTACAGAACAGTATTGTTACAGAAAATTTTATCAATAGCTTCTAGACTATTAATAAAATACTAAGTATTATAAAAATATTAGAAATAATTAAAAATGATTAAAAAATTATTTACAAAACAGTAATAATAAATAAAAATAGTATTGTTTGAAAAATTATGCAGATAATTATAGGTCTTGCATCACATTTGATATTTTTAATTGATTAATTAAAGTAATCGGCATATTCTAAATCAACTGATTTAGAACTTTTTAATTGATCAATTAAAGTTTGACTTCTACCAAATCGCTTTGCAAAAATATCTGACCGCTCTTTAACATCACTTTTACGCTTTTCTATCAGATTTATAATGTTTGACAAAGCGTTTGGATTTTGATGAAAATGAGTCTCTGCGAATCCTTTCACCTGAAATAAATTAGGATGTTAAGGATTTTTATCATTAATATGTAGTAATTTATTTTTACGCAGCGATCTCTTGAAATATATTTTTTTGTTTAACATAATAACAATACATGGTATGCATACAATTATATTTAATCCCTTAACTGCGGAAGCATATATGTGTATGAAGCGTATATATGCAAAAGGATTATGAATAGAAAATCAATAAGTATGAATCTAGAGTCATAAAACCTACCTTAGACATTTGTTCATCAGAAAAAACATTCTGAATGATATCATTTATCGTTATTCTTGTAGGAATATTTCTGTAAGAATAAAATAACATACTTATAATTAATGTATAAGATAAATTTATTTAAAACAGAATGTATATTTGTAAAGAGAAATGTATTACCTGGGTTTTATATGATTCAAATTTGTTAATATGTAGTCAAGGACCAAATCGTTGCGTGCATGGTCTCGAAGAATTAAATTGAAGATCAATGCATGCTGCTCATGGTTAAATAATGTAGTATTATATGCTATAATATTCAAATAGATGATGATGATATCAGGATTTTCAGCACAATTCAAGTTTTCCAAAAGTTTCTTATCAGATGTTTGCTGATATAGTTCCATTATTTTAACCCAAGTAGTCCTATTAGCTACCGCTAAACCAAAGCAGTACGTCCAATCCTGCCACCATTGTGGAACTCTAAAATACATATGTGTCTATGGAAAAAAGGTGCACTTTATACGCATAGCCGACGTTTTATTTTATCAAGTTTTGTATTTCTTTCCGTTTTGTTAGGTAAATCTTATTTTGCAAAATTAAGTGTCTGTCGTGTGCTGTTCTGTCACTCTATATTTGCCACTTGACCATAAGCTTATATATTACAGTGAATAAATAAATGAAAGATGAATTCGTCGATAACGACACTTCTTATCATATATGTACATATAATTTTATGTGTTTCGCATATTTATTCTATGCATTAGAGATTAGAACAAGAATAGAAATTATGGAGAAACAGTAAAGAGAATGTCCGACGATTTGAAGAAATAAGGAATTGGTAACATCCATATATGTATATGCATACGTGTGCCTGCAACACACACGCACAAATATAAATTATGATATAATCATGATCATAAAAAGAGTTACTTGTGAGTATCGGGATCCGCCAAATGTTTGCTTAATTTAAAGGCGGCCTGTCTCTTGCATTCCGCGTGACCGACGGTACATGCCCAGTGCGTGGCATCTAGCCTTAGCATCTTTGTGACATCGTCATCATCAGGATTTTCTTCGTATCCCACATGCTGAAGAACCCCATCAAAGATTTCTGTCATGTATAACTAAAAATCATAAAATAATATTGAATTTCACATTCGTTTGGTGATACTGGCAAAGAAACGTGATTTACACAAATATATATATTATGTAAGTGCCTTGTTAGAACATTCACTATCATAAGATTTATAAAAGTCATTGGCGATCTTGCGCCCAACTTTCCCTAATGTCCATTTGTATTAATGTTAATTAACAGGTTTGCCATATATATATATATAAAATTTGCCGTGTTCCAACAGTCCAACAGTTAATTGGAATATGAATATGACGGGCTCACGACATGATCGTCGTGCCCTACAGTTCGTATATATTAAATACTTTTATTACTCTTGATATTAAATCTTCGCTGTAGTCGAGTCATATTAAAAATCTTAGTTCTAATTTTAATAAATTGTTTGAATTACGATATTTAAAATAATACGACTTCTATAATGCTACACGTTGGATTCTATAAAATGTTCGCTAATTTTATGAGAGTACGGTGCAATAACAAAAGAAATTAAAATATCTGTGTTATACCTTTTCAAAAGGAAGACTTTACATTTACAGTCAAAATAACATCATTTTGAAGTCATACTGACCGATATTACGTCATTTTATCAATATGACGTCAAAATGATATTTTTTGACCGCAATGTATTTTTTGGGTTGTTGTGTAACATTAGAGTCAGATATTACGTTATAAAATTAGTACAAAAAATTTTATTTACTTAAAATTTTTGCATTAAATTGCATATTCATCCTATAATACAAGTAATTCAATATATAACTCTTAGCCTTGAAAAAATAACATTTGCGAAACGATAATCATACTATAAAGTGGAGAAGTGTAAATGAATTGGACAAATTAAAGAGCCAAATATATAACGCTGCAAACATTTTATCTTTATAAAATCTGTTATTACATACCTTGAAACCTTCACTCTCTGGCAGTGAAAAGTACTTCTTATTCTGTTCTAATATTCGAAACATTGGACGCCATGCCACATAATCTCTCTCTCGTTCGTAGTATTTTATAAGATAATTGAATGTGGAGCTATCGATAGCTCCAGATTCAAGATCTAGTCGATCTTCGAGCAAAAAGGCATATGCGTCATCGATAATTTGAGCACGATTGAGAACGTGTATTTTCGTGTAGTCTTCAGAGCTCAAGTAAGGTATGATTTTTTCGTAAATTCCGATATCGTAATAGACACGACAGTATGCTGTCGAATTATCCATTAAATTTATTATTAGATTTTTTTGTTTGAAATTGTCAAAACATATTTTCAAATACTGACATTTTGATTATTGTAATAAACAAATTTTATGTAATTTGCACTTTGCAATTGTTTCAAAAAAGTACATTGCCAATGTATTTCACCAATGAATTATCAATGTAATTCACCAATGAATCGAAGAATATTATAATTATATAAATTTTGAAGCTTTTTTTAATAAAAAAATATATTAAGAACTTGAATGTATTGTAAAACTTTTGTGTTGATAAAGCAAATAAGATAAATATAAACGAGCGTAAAATTTATTGATTTATACCAGTTTGTTGTAGATTGACGATAATCCAACCTCTTGTATTAATTTGCACTCTAAGAATTTCGCCAGTTTCTGGCTTTAACCAATTATTGGGCATAGTATTGGAAAAATCCGGAGAGCTCTCGTCAGTGTAGGATATGGGTATCCACCATGTATTATTGATATCTTTAGTTGCGTAGAAACATTTTTGTGTTATTGTTAGTCCACCAGTATGGTAATTCATCTTTACATTCAGCACAGGATAACGATTTTGGACTAACCACGTATCCATCACTTCTTTTATTTTGAATTTGTGATCTCGCACATAAGGGATGTAAGAAGCTTCGTCTTTAGCACTTTGCATGGCGCTCCACAAATCGTCGGGAGTAACCGATCCAAATTGACTAAATTTGGAAGATGACATTGTCATTAGTTATAATAATACTTACGACGTATGTGTTTAAATTTACTATTATGGAATTAACGTGAGCATTAATGTACAACTTAATTAATACACATGTGGGAATTAAGAATATAACTTAATTAAAACCAGCTTAGTCAAATTATAATTAAGGAACAAAGTATGGTCTCTTCTAATCTAATAGCATTGGATATATTGAACGCACAAGTTTATATTTCTGATGTGGCGTACTATATTTTCCAACGTAAATGCAAGAATTATACTTATGATATTTAATGTTGTTATATGTGATAACTATAATAGACTACATACTTACTGTGTAACGAAAAACTTGGCGATACCCTTTCGAAATACCTCGTCGCCCACTGTATGATGTAACATGCGCAATATAGCTGCAGCTACGATATACAGCATAAATACTGATTAATAATACATATAAAGTATATTTTATACGTAAAATTAAGACATGTGAACGTATTGCGCAAAATTAGAATTTGTTGTCTATTCACTTTCTGTTTCACCTCTGTCTTCGTGCTATCTACATTAATTTATTCATGGACGATAGTTTCATTTTATTTACATAATTTTACCTTTTTTATAAACTTCACCCAAGAGTTGGTTATCATTCAAGGTATCGTCAAGGTTCAATGTAACAGAATCCAATGAGCCATCATCTAGATGGAGAGAATCGTGCATGACCTCAGTAACGAAACAGTCCATTGACCGCCAGTCTTTAAATATCTATAACAGAAAACAATCCTTTGATATGGATGAATATAAAAATTTGAAGAAAAGTACGCATTTATAAGAATACGAACCTGCCTCTTTTAAAAACATTGCTATTTTAATTTTTATTGTAATTTATTTATGTCAAATGTTAACCGTTTCACGTATATAATTTTTTGAGAAGATCATATTTTAATTATTTTTAAATATATTAAGACATTACTGAATGCAAAGATAAAATCAAGGTATAAGAATTCTAGATATTAAATTTTTTTGTTAAATATTTATTGTGATGGATGCAAGAAATAAAATACGTTTAGATTCTAATAAAACTATTATAAAAATAATTATTGTATCGCCAAATATGAAAATATGTTGAAATATAAGAAACTAAAAATAGTAAATCTTTAATATGGGCTGGAGAGGAGATGAGTGCTGAGAACATAATATTCTCGAATTTTAGTAAAAATTAGTATTAAATGTTTCGTTCTAGTTATTCGCAGAAAGAAAGTGTTACAATATTTTTCATAATTTTAAATTAGAGAATTGCCATTAGTTATTTAGCTCTGTCTTGATACATTTTATAAGAATATAGAAATATTTAATGGATGTTATTTTGATCTCAGAGAATGAAGCGTATTTCCAACTTTTCTATTTAATGAGCAATTCATTGCATTAGTAATATTAAACAACCTTGTCGAGGAAATAGTCCCGGAAATACACAGCAAATCCGACACTTAACCACATGTCAGTCCACCAAGATGGGGTGACGATACTGCCGAACCACTGATGTGCGATTTCATGTGCTACTAACGACGCTACTTTCCTTCTCTGAAATGTAGGATCGTTGCTATCATCGTAGACAACTTCTGATTCGCTAAAAGACAAAACGTAACATAATATTCAAAATGTGATTATGCCTAGTTTTTTTTTTTTTTTTATTGTTAGCGTGCAGTTTAGTGTGTTTATATATATATAATGGAAAGAAAAGGTGACATACACACATCAATTAAATACGTTAATTTGTTTTAAAACATCCTAAGAATGATAATATCTAATGTAAATAAAATTTAAATAGCCATAAAATACACATGTGTCTTTATCGTTTCTAATTATCAAATTTTGAACGACAAAAGTCATTCAGTTCTAATAGTATAATATTAAATTTTTTAATTCATGTACATATTAGTAAATCTCTTTAGTGATGAATATTACTGATAAATGATGATTCCCCAATCTCCCATGGAGGCGTTGGGATAATTTGGTACCATGACGTGATCTATTTTCGGTACCGCTTTGGATGTATTGGTATACTCCTCCAAGAGCGGCGTGACCCGTTCGGTAATGCTTAGCACGAATCTTGCTTGCGATGTCAAAGACGATCTGCACCAGACATTAACGGACTGGTCCGTGTTAGTAACGCGAACAAAATTTGATACAATCACAATTCCCACAAGATAAGCGGACATTGTAAAAGTACTGTTAAAGTGTGTCCATTTCATGTCATTTTCTACGTTGTACTGCTCTCGGATCGGCCAATTTGACAATACATTGTATTTCTGATGATGCATCACGGAGATGTTGAAGTAAGCTTTTATCGCTGGCTTGTCCCAACATGGAAATATTCGTCTGGCTTTATTCGGCAGGAGGTATGTTGCGGCCAACCTGTGATTTTAAACAATTTGATAAATAAGGACAAAAATACCACTCATAATACAAACTTACCTACTCATAGCGAGTAGGATACGAGAAGTTAAGGAACACTAGTTATTGTTTATGTATTATATGCTTATTATATTATATGTAATTTGTTATTTTGTTGAGAGTAGAAACAGAAATGTTGTACTCTGCTATGTCGTTTTATTTTAAGCCAAAGTTAAATATTCTTTTAAACATTACATCATGCACTTTTTGCAAATACTTTATTATAAATATACTTGCATACTAGAAAACGGTTTTAATAATAAAATGGATACACATTTTTAACTGCTTCGCCGAGCTTTATATACGTTGTAAGTCGATAACGATGAAAGTAGTAAGTAAAAAAAGATAATAAGTAAAAGTAAAAGTAACAAATAAATAAAGTAACATTAAATTACATTTACGTACATACGTTATAAGTATATTTTTAATATTTTTTAATATTTTCTTACGTTCTTTCATATTTGCTGTTTCCTTCCTTGTCTGTGTACGGAAGTTTTATGAAACCACCTTTGCGTAGAAAATCCTCAGAGAAATTACCAGCAAACTTCATATTCAGGGTGTAAGAACCGAGATACAATTGCTTTTCGAAATGTAGCGATAATATATTCGTTTCATGGTCATAAGTATGTTCCGTCGGTTTATACGCTATTGTGCCGTTCTTCAATGTTGTCGCCCTTTTATCTATTTCTAATCCTTCCGACTGTAAGCTTATGTTAAACGATTCGCGAAGAATGAAGACAGTGACTCTGGTTTCACCGTGAAAAGTATTGCTTTTTTCGAGATCCGGAATAATCAGACTAATGTTATAATCAAATGGTATTGAGTTGGTGGGTAAACGATGTATATGTCCTGGATTATCAGCGATAGAAAAGTCCGTGATTGTGGCCAATATTAAACCGATATATAAAAACAATTTTGAGAATTCCATGTCAATACTCGTCTTCGATTTCTGTAACTTTTCATTAAAAAGCAAAAAGAAAACAAATAATAATACAATGCGGTACAAGTTATTGAAATTTAATATTAATTTTTATGCAAAAATCGAAGGAACAGAGGAAAAAAAGGGAAGAAATGAGATAATTTCAACTTTTATTAAGACGATTATATGTACGACCTACTTCGGGGAAAATTATAAATATTTTTATTATAAAATATTGAATATATATATCTTGATGTGCTTACAATCAATTTATACTGTTATTCTTATATTCTTTTAGAATTAAGAGAAAATTATTTTATTTGGTTTTCAAGAAGAATTTTATGCGTCTAAAGTGATGTGTGTATATTTTTGATTTGACTATATAAAATATTTCATCGGAAGTAAAAAACGTAAACACATATTGTTATAATATGTAGCATTTGAATTATTCAGTTTTCGAGAAGAATTTTACGCATCTAACGCGACGTGTGTATATTTTTAATTTGGCTATATAGAATATTTTATTGGAAATGAGAAAAACGTAAATATTGTTATAATATGTAGAATTTGAATTATTTAGTTGTCGGTTATAGCAGTGTTGAATGCCTTTCGCTTATCATTTCTGTGCCTTGAATATACTTGAAGGAAAAAATATAGGAAATAATTTAAATTATTTCAAAGAACGAAAGTAATTAACATTTTTTATCGTATGACCGTTCTATTTATTTGTCAATAACAATAATAATCTCGTTTTTGTTTAACATTTTTTCTACGTTTGGAACGTTATGTGTGTTAAGATCATTTCGAAATTTATATTAAATCTTTTGTTTTCCTGTTTTCATTAGATAAGACACAAAATATGTCGACTGATTATTTAAAAAATACATATTTAAAATGAAAATTTACTGCATTCCATGAGTATAAGTAATCTCGAGGAAATAAAGTTTAATTTTATTGTGTTTTGTCTGTCGAAATTATTTAAATTACGTTTTATATATTTCTTTGTATTTTTAACGAAATATAATAATTATCAATGTTTTTAACGACTTACTTTGTATATTACACTTGTGTGCGGATTGAAATACAGTTCTGTGCAGCAATTAAGTTATGCGTTGTCGCCACGAAAGCCGTTATTATCAGGAATAGCTCAGCGTAATTGCCGTCTTGTCATCTCGAAAGATCACCAAATACTGGTTACAATGTCAATCTCTGATGTTTTGATAGATGTCATGTAAACACAGTACCTCACGGAACTGATCGACTCGTACCATTGTTACATATTACTTTTTCAAAATTCGGATAAAGATATCCGCAAGAAAATTATAAATTATAAATATATGTTTGTTTATACGTGATATTGAGAGATCGTCTTCGTCAGTTGCCTTCTTCGAATCAGTTGCATAATACTTGTATAATTAATTTTATTATTATATATTTTAAGATTATATCAATATAGAAGATGTCCCTTACAAATTTTTAACTACAAATTTTTCATTATAATAAACTTGGAGGAGCATAGAGACCTAGAGTTATGAACGATTTAAAAACAAACTTTCTGCAGAAAAACTAAATAATAACAATTAATATTAAATAAAGAATAAAATTACATACTAAGACTTTAGTTATAGATTTAGTTATTTCTATTTAGTTAATTCAATTTAGTTAATTAAGTAGATTTCTTAACTCAGAAAATATTTTGATTATTTATAAATATTTTGATTATACAATTTAATACGGAAAAATACATAACGTGCGAGAGATGTTCACAATATATATCAGATGACTATCTCTCTCGACATTTTTGATAACAGTTAGGAATAATCGTTTCAAATGACTGAAGGAATTCAATAAAAGAATGCGTTTAATAATAAATATGCTAATATTAAATTTTTTTTAAATTAAAATAATTTTTAAACATAAAATATATATATATATATATATATATATATATATATATATATATATACAAGAAAATATGTAATGTATAAGATAATAAAAATAAAAGTTATGAACAATACTAAATTTTGCTGATTTAATAGAAATACAATTTTTATTCTATATAGTAATAAATACTGTTTAAATAAAGTTTTTAGTACATTGCGACGTCATCATTTCATGTCTTTTATTCAAAGTCTAGCAACAATTATAATTATAATTATAATTAAAATTTTATTACTTTATTAGCAAATAATACTATCACATAATGTCTACAAAGCATTATATATTCAATATAAAAAATTTAATCGCTCTATATGAAATGTAATAAACCAACGTTTAGAGCTTTTATAAAAAATATTTTACGGATATTAAACAACATCAAATCTATAATACTATATAAATTATCTGTTAATTACACAACAGTAATATGTCTTAGATAATTTTATCAATAGCTTCCAGACTATTAATAAAATACTAAGTATTATAAAAATATTAGAAATAATTAAAAATGATTAAAAAATTATTTACAAAACAGTAATAATAAATAAAAATAGTATTGTTTGAAAAATTATGCAGATAATTATAGGTCTTGCATCACCTTTGATATTTTTAATTGATCAATTAGGGTCGGCATATTCTGGATCAACTGATTTAGAACTTTCTAATTGATCAATTAAAGTTTGACTTTTTCCAAATCGCTTTGTAAAAATATCTGCGGACTCTTTAAGTATATTTTTACGCTTTTCTATCAGAATTATAATTTCTGCCAAAGCGTCTCCATCTCGTTTGAAATAATTTTTTGCAAATGTGCTTACCTGAAACAAGGTAATTGAGGTTATTATTGTTTATCAATTAATAAGTAGTAATTTATTTTTATACAACAATCTTATAAAGTATAATTTTTGATTTGACATCACACTAACAGTGCATGGCATGCCTATAAATACATTTAATCCCTTAACTGTGGAAGTATACGTATATATATATACATATATATATATATATATATATATATATATATATATATATATATATATATGTCGTAAAAAATTGTCTTTTATTTGCAGAAAATATATACATTGACATCCACGAAAATCTATCATTAATTAAAGAAGACATATATACATATACATATATGTACATGTATATTAATATTCAGTACTCAATTATCAATTTACAACGCAGTAATATTCTTACAAGGGGACCTTCAGGCTAACGGATTTTTTTTTTGTATTTACTGTACTTGAGGGTCATCACTCAGACATCAATTTCCCAAAGCATTAAGGCGCGCTTTTCAGAAAAACTCGAGATAATCGACTTTGAAGAATTCCGAGCGCGCTATGTACACAGAATTTGTTAGAAGATAATGTAAAAACGAGTTGAGTTGTGTGTTCGTTTACGCGAAATTGTCGGTATCACATGTAGTTATATTTGACTCCTACGGATGGCGTGAGTGAGCAGCGGCGGCTGCATTCAAAAAGCGATGGTATTGCGAACGCGACGCAGCAGCGGGCGCGGCCCGGAGAGAGAGAGAGAGTGAACGGCGCGTGCGCGGGCAGGTTCGTGCGTGCGTTCAGGCAGCAGAGCGAACATTCTCGTGCTAACTGTCCTACGCGACACATCACAGACATTCCGTTACCCGGTAAAAAGGGCGATATCAGCGACTGTTCTGAGACATTCGCCATTCTCAAGATTGTGAGGAAGTCTTGTGAACGAGCAGCATTAGCTCGATAAGCAAGAATAGTTCGCCGCCATTCCTCAGACGTGGACGAGGGAAAGGCCGCAGGCCATAGCACGTGTAAAAGAAGCTCTTCGAGCTTTCACGAGGTCGTCACGAGGACGAGATCGTTCCCTCGGATATGATCTATTCCTTCAGCAAGCCGAGGAATTCTTCTTCTGAGTTTAAGGTAACGTGCTTTAATTATTTCTACATACCAATGATCCTTATCTAGAATGCGTTCGATTACATCTAACGCATATAGTAGAGTTCTCCGAGCTGACAATAAATCTAAAGCGATCATTGGTTTTAAGAAGACGAAAGTTCTCGAAACAAGGACGAGAATTCTCGTAAAGAGCCAGCCTTTTCAACAGCCTTTGAAAAGGATTATCGAAGCATCTCTTCCATCTTTTTTTAAATTGAGACTACTACGAACCACAACAGTTACGTATGTTCGTTCTATTACGTTCTTACAATATTTAGATTCACTTCGTGAAACGGTCGGTGAGAACAATTAGAAATGTGATACCGACAATTCTAACGATCTAACGATGTTTTGTGTAACATCCGTTATCGTGATCTCGGCGTGTGTATAATAGTAAACTCTCTTGTTGCGACCACAGTATATCTCATTTATTTTCCGTTATGCAGTGTAAAGATAAGTCTCTTGTGCTAAATATTACGCCTCATTTAACTGTTTCGAGCGAATTAAAGACTGCGTGACTCTTTGCGAAATACCATGATACATTCGAATATTGATGCGAATGATCTTCGTCTTCAAATTAGAATGAGATAATACGTCATTAATCTTATGATATTATTAGTTCACAGCAGAAAGATAAGATATTGTCATGATGTCACTAATATAAATTACATTGGGCTCTTCAAGTATTTTCTATTACATTGAGCATATTTAGATTATCTCTTCAAGCAGTTTAGCTGTCCCGAACATATTCACGTGACGTATCAACTCATCGTTACTTACATATTTACTGTGTTTATGATGGTGTGATCTATATGATAATGCTTACTTCCTTTTTCCAACGTATGGTCCTTTTATGAATAAAATGAATAATCCCCTGACTTGTCAATTGAATGCTGTATCCACTTCAGGATTTTATATATCTTGATAAATCTGTTCATAGAAAATAACATCGTTTTCAACAGGATTGTTGCAAGCATAATAAACCTAACGTGTCTGACAAGCATCTTTCTCTATCTCAGTAAAAGGATCATTCGTCATATGATTATTTTCTTCACTGATTTATTGACATTGAATATTTATGGTGTCATCTAATATTGTTTCTATGTGCTAATATTATAATTCCATTGATAATTTGCCTAGCATATAAGAATACATGATTTACAAACTCGAACCATCCGATGTGTGTCGTTTCCTATTCTAAATCAAGAGTTCAGATTCACGTATAAGACAGTCCATCAAACATGCACAATTTCTATTTTAAATTTATCAATCCATGCTAATTAACAGATATTTAATTATCGTTTTCAATGAAAAACTTACATCTTCTTATTTTGAATTGCTTGAAAAATCGTACTTTATGTTCAAGTAATTTTGAAATTCCAATATTTATAATAAATTAAAATTTTAGCACAAAAATGAAAAGCGTCAGGTAGGAAGTAAAATACTTTTATATTTTTGAAAATTACAAGAAAATACAGGGCAAAAATGATATTAATAAAAATATTGTTTAATTTTTAAAAGTGAATTATATGATATGAAATATATAGTATACAGTCGTTTTACACGTCAATATTGCACGAGCCAGGGTGATATTTATCGTAGAAGCAAGGGAAACAGTAAGTTTCATTGCATCTAGCACATCGTATGAACGCAGATATTTTACAAGAGCAAGGTTTTTTTAAAATTTCTGTTGGAAAACACACTTCATTGACGTTCATAAAAATGTCTCTGTCATCACAAAGACTTGAAGCGAACCACGCGTATCGAATCATGAAGATTGCATTAAAATTAAATCTATTGTACATCACCAGCTGTTCTCTCCAATCTTTAAGAACATGATTCGATACGCGTGGTTCGCTTCAAGTCTTTGTGATGACAGAGACATTTTTATGAACGTCAATGAAGTATGTTTTCCAACAGAAATTTTAAAAAAAACCTTGCTCCTGTAAAATATCTGCGTTCATACGATGTGCTAGATGCCGTGAAACTTACTGTTTTCCTTGCTTTTACGATAAATATCATCCTGGTTCGTGCAATATTGACGTGTAAAACGACTGTACACTATATATCATTTTTGCGCTGTATTTTTTCGTAATTTTCAAAAATATAAAAGTATTTTATTTCCTACCTGACTTTTATTTTTGTATCAAAATTTTAATTTATTATAAATATTCAAATTTCAAAATTACTTGAACACAAAGTACGATTTTTCAAGCAATTCAAAATAAGAAGATGTAAGTTTTTCATTGAAAACGATAATTAAATATCTGTTAATTAGCATGGATTGATAAATTTTACATTAAAATTCTGTGTACATAGCGCGCTCGGAATTCTTCAAAGTCGATTATCTCGAGTTTTTCTGAAAAGCGCGCCTTAATGCTTTGGGAAATTGATGTCTGGGTGATGACCTTCAAGTACAGTAAGTACAAAAAAAAAAAAAAAATCCGTTAGCCTGAAGGTCCCCTTGTTAGATTTAATTACCATATTATAAAAATTCAGTTTCAAACCACGCGCTAGTATATCTGAATTTCAAACACAGCTTTATAAGATACAAATATATAGCCCAAAAATCTGAACAAAATAAATTATAAATATTAATTTAATTATGTAAAGTTGCATTAATCTATAATTCCAAACACAACGAACGTTTGATTTTAAGCGCGCTACAGTTAAAGGATTATCAATAGAAAAATATAAGTATGAATCTAGAATCATAAAATCTACCTTGGACAATTGTTCGTTAGAATAAACATTGTTCAATATATAACTTATCGTTGGTTTTACACGAAGAAATCTGTAAGAACAAAATAATACGTTTGTACAATTAATGTATAAGATAAATTTATTTAAAAAGAATAGAATATGTATTTGTAAAGAGATATGTTATACCTGGGTTTTATATTATTAAAATTTGCTAATATGTAGTCAAGGACCAAATCGTTGCGTGCATGGTTTTCAAGAATTAAATTAAAGATCGATGCATGCTGCTCATGGTTAAATAATGTAGTATTATGTGCTATAATATTCAAATAGTTGATAATGATATCAGGATTTTCAGCACAATTCAACATATTCCAAAGTTCCTCATCAGATGTTTGCTGATACAGTTCCATCATTTTATCCCAAGTAGTCCTATTAGCTACCGCTAAACCAAAGCAGTACGTCCAATCTTGCCACCATTTTGGAACACTAAAATACATATGTGTCTATGGAAAAGAGGTACATGCACTTCATACGCATAACCGACGTTTTATTTTATCAAGTTTTGTAATTTTTTTCTGTTCTGTTAGGTAAATTTTATTTTGCAAAATTAAGTATTTGTCGTGCGCTGTTCTGTCACTCTATATTTGCCACGTGACCATAAGACTACGTGTGAACACAGTGAATGAATAAATAAATGAAAGATGAATCCATCGATAATGTCTCTTGTTATTATATACATATATTTTTACTTGTTTTGCATATTTATTCTATGTATTAAAACAAGAATAAAAATTAAGAAGAAACAATAAAGAGACTGTCTGATTTCGACGACTCGAAGAAATACAAGGATTCGGTTACATCCATATGCATACGTGTAATTATAAGATAATCATGATCATAAAAATAGTTACTTGTGAGTATCAGGATCCGTGAGATGTTCGCTCAATTTAACAGCGGCCCTTCTCTTACATTCTACGTGACCGACGGTACATGCCCATTCCGTGGCATCTTGCCTTAGCATCTTTGTGATAACGTCATCATTACGATTTTCTTTGTATCCCACATGCTGAAGAACCCCATCAAAGATTTCTGTCATGTATAACTAGAAATCATAAAATAATAAATTTTATATTGGATTGTTGCTACATGCAAAGTGACGTGATTCATATATACAATATATGTATGTATATATATATATATATATATATATATATATATATATATATATATATATATATATATATATATATATTTCGTTAGTGCCTTAATTGTTAAAACAGTCACTAGAATTCACAAGGATTATTCGTGAGTTTGCGCCTAAGTTTCTCTAACGTCTATTCGTATTAATGTTAATTAAAACGTTTCCTACGATTGTGCGAATATAAAACCGATCGCGACAGACTTTATGACAAAGCGGTCAATGTGTAAATGCAGAACTGGCCAAATTAAAGAGCCAAATATTTTTTTTATCCTTGTAAAACCTGTTATTACATACCTTAAAACCTTTACTCTCTGGCAGTGAAAAGTACTTCTCATTCTGTTCTAATATTCGAAACATTGGACGCCATGCCACATAATCTCTCTCTCGTGAGTAGTATTTTATAAGATAATTGAATGTGGAGCTATCGATAGCTCCAGGTTTAAGATCTAGTCGATCTTCGAGCAAAAAGGCATATGCGTCATCGATAATTTGAGCACGATTGAGAACGTGTATTTTCGTGTAGTCTTCAGAGCTCAAGTAAGGTATGATTTTTTCGTAAATTCCGATATCGTAATAGACACGACAGTATGCTGTCGAATTATCCATTAAATTTATTATTAGATTTTTTTGTTTGAAATTGTCAAAACATATTTTCAAATACTGACATTTTGATTATTGTAATAAACAAATTTTATGTAATTTGCACCTTACAATTGTTTAAAAAAAGTACATTACCAATGTATTTCACCAATGAATTATCAATGTAATTCACCAATGTATCGAAGAATATTATAATTATATAAATTTTAAAGCTTTTTTTTAATAAAAAAATATATTAAAAACTTGAATATATTGTAAAACTTTCGTGTTGATAAAGCAAATAAGATTATAGATATAAGAGGGCGTAAAATTTATTGATTTATACCAGTTTGTTGTAGATTGACGATAATCCAACCTCTTGTATCAATTTGCACCCTAAGAGTTTCGTCTGGCTTTAACCAATTATTGGGTTTAGTATTGGAAAAATCCGGAGAGCTCTCGTCAGTGTAAGATATGGGTATCCACCATTTATAATTTATATCTTCAGTTGCGTGGAAACATTTTTGTGTTATTGCCATTTCACCAGTTTCGTAATTCATAGTTACATTCAGCACAGGATAACGATTTTGTACTATCCACGTATCCATCACTTCTTTTATTCTGAATTTTTGATCTTGCATATAAGAAGCTTCATCTATATCTTCATCTTTTATAACACTTTGTATGGCGCTCCATAAATCATCGGGAGTGACCGCCGTATATGCTCTAAAGAAACGTGACATTGTTATTAGCTATACATATACGTCGTATGTATTTAAATTTACTATTACATAATCAAACGTGAGTATTAATGTACAATTTAATTAATACACATGTGGGAACTAAGTATATAACTTAAAACTAGCTTAGTCAAATTATAATTAAGGAACAAAGTATGGTCTCTTCTAATCGAATAGCTTAGGATATTGAACGCACAAGTTTATGTCTCTGATGTGGTGTACTATATTTTCCAACGTAAATGCAAGAATTATACTTATGATATTTAATGTTGCTATATGTGATTACTATAATAGACTACATACTTACTTTGTAGCGAAATACCTGATTATACCCTTTTGAAATACCTCGTCGCCCACTGCATGATATAACATGCGAAATATAGCTGGAGCTACGATACACAGCATAAAATACTGATTAATAATACATATAAAGTATATTTTATACATAATATTGAGACATATGTGAACGTATTGCGCAAAACGAGAATTTGTTGTCTATTTACTTTCTGTTCCACCTCTGTCTTCGTGCTATCTACATTAAGTCATTCATGGACGATAGTTTTATTTTATATACATAATTTTACCTTTTTCAAGAACTTGATCAACAAAGAGTTGGTTCTCCAAGGTATCGTTATAATAAAGGTTCAATTTAACAGAACCCAATGAGCCATCATCTAGATGGAGAGCATGGTGCATGGCCCCAGTAACGAATAAGTCCATTGACCGCCAGTCTTTAAATTTCTATAACAGAAAATAATCCTTTGATATGGCTGAATATAAAAATTCGAAGAAAAGTTCGCATTTATAGGGATACAAATCTACCTGTACGCCACTTTTAATAACTTCGCTATTTTAATTTTTATCGTAATTTACTTATGTCAAATGTTAACCGTTTTACGCATATAATTTCTTTTGAGAAAATCATACTTTAATTATTTTTTAAGATAATGTACATTACTGAATGCAAAGATAAAATCAAGATATAAAAATTCTAGAAGATAAATTTTTTTTTATATTTATTGTTATGGATGCCAAAAATAAAATTCTAATACAACTATTACAATAATAATTATTGTATCGCCAAATATGAAAATAATGTTGAAACATAAGAGATTAAAAATAGTAAATCTTTAATATGAGCTTGGGAGGAGACAAGTGCTGAGAATATAATATTCTCGAATTTTAATAGAAATTAGTATTAAATGTTTCGTTTTAGTTATTTGCGGAAAAAACAGTGTTACAATCTTTTTTATAATTCTAAATTAAAGAATTGCCATTAGTTATTTAGCTTTGTCCTGACACATTTTATAAGAATATATAGAAATATTTAATGAGTGTTATTTTGATCTTAGAGAATGAAGTGTGTTTCCAACTTTTCTATTTAAGCAATTCATTGGATTAGTAATATTAAACAACCTTGTCGAGGAAATACGCCTGGAAAAACACAGCAAATCCCTCATTTATCCATATGTCAGTCCACCAAGTTGGGGTAATGATACTGCCAAACCACTGATGTGCGATTTCATATGCTACATAAACAGCTGCATCCCTTTTCTTAAATGTAAGATCGTCATTGCTATCATACAGGTCAACTTTTGATTCTCTAAAAGACATAACATAACATAATATTCAAAATGTGATTATGCCTAGTCTCTTTTCATCGTTAGCATGCAGTCTAATATGTTTATATATGTGTATCATTGAAAGAAAGGGTGACATTCACATCAATTAAATACGTTAATTTGTTTTAAAACAGCCTAAGAATTAAAATATATAAATGAAATTTAAATATCCATAAAATACACATGTGTTTTTTATCGTTTTTAATTATCAAAATTTGAATGCTAGAAGTTATTCGTCAATTCTAACAGCTTCATATTAATTTCTTTTATTCATGTACATATTAATAAATCTTTTTAGTTATGAATATTACTGGTAAATGATGATTCCCCAATCTCCCATGGAGGTGTCGGGATAATCTGGTACAATGACGTGATCTATTTTCGGTACCGCTTTGGGTCTTCTGGTATAATCCTCCAAGAGCGGCGTGACTTTTTCGGCAATGCTTTGCACGAATTCTGCTGACGAAGTCACAGACGATCTGCACCACACAGACTGGTTCGTGTTACGAACGGGAACAAAATCTGATACAATCACAATTCCCACAAGAAAGGTGGACATTGGAAAAGTACTGTTAAAGTGTGTCCATTTCATGTCATTTTCTACGTTGTACTGCTCTCGGATCGGCCAATTTGACAATACTATGTATTTCTGATGATGCATCACGGAGATCATGAAGTAAGCTGCCATCGCTGGCTCGTCCCAACATGGAAACATTCGTCTGGCTTTATTCGGCAGGAAGTATGTTGCGGCCAACCTGTGATTTTAAACAATTTTATAAATAAGGACAAAAATACCACTCATAATACAAACGTACCACTCATAGCGAGTAGGACACGAGAAGATATGTTTATTATATTGTATGTAATTATTATTTTGTTAAGAGTGGAAACAGAAATGTTGTACTCTGCTGTTGTTTCATTTTAAGCCAAAGTAAATATTCTTTTAAACATTACATATACTTTTTGCAAATACTTTATCGTAAATATAATTACATACTAGAAAACGGTTTTAATAATAAAATGGATAGACATTTTTAACTGTTTTGCCGAGCTTTATATACTTTGTAAGTCGATAACGATAAAAGTAGTAAGTAAAAGAAGATAATAAGTGAAAGTAACAAATAAATAAGGTAACACCAAATAGCAGTTACGTATGTACGTTACAAGTATATTTTCAATATTTTTAATATTTGCTTACGTTCTGTTTTTTTCCTCGTTTGTGTACGGAATTTTTATAAAACCATTATTGTCTGGAACACCAGTCTGAGAGAAATTACCAGCAAACTTCATGTTCAGGATGTAAGAACCGCGATACAACATCTGTCCGCAATGTAGGGATAATATATTTGTTATTTCGTTAATATGTGCCTCCGGTTTACAGGTCATTGTGTCGTTTTTGAATATTGTTGCCGTTTCATTTATTTCTAATCCTTGCGAGTGTAAGGTTATGTTAAACGAATCGCGAAGAACGATGACAGTGACGCTGGTTTCACCGTGAAAAGTATTGCTCTTTTCGAGATCCGGAATAATCAGACTAATGTTATAATCAAATGGTATTGAGTTGGTGGATAAACGATGATTATGTTGTATATCATAAGCGATAGAAAAGTCCGTGACTGTGGCCAATATTAAACCGATATGTAATAACAATTTTGGGAATTCCATGTCGATACTCGTCTTAGGTTTCTGTAACTTTTCGTAAAAAAAAAAACACACAAATAATAATACAATGCGGTACAAATTATTGAAATTTAATATTAATTTTTATACAAAAACGAAGGAACAGAGAAGATAAGAAAAGGAAAAACACAAATCCGACTTTTATCAAGGCGATTATATGTACGATCTACTTCGCGGAAAATTATGAATATTTTTTTATACAATATTGGATGTATGGTATATTTTGATGTGCTCGTAATTAATTTATATTCTGTTATTCTTATATTTTCTTAGAATTAAAAGAAAATTATTTTCTTAAGTTTTCGAGAAGGACTTTACGCATCTAACGTGACGTGTGTATATTTTTGATATAGAATATTTCATTGGAAATAAAAAACGTAAATATTGTTATAATATGTAGAATTTGAATTATTTAGTTGTCGGTTATAGCAGTGTTGAATTCCTTTCGCTTATCAATTCTGTGCCTTGAATATACTTGAAGAAAAAAATATAGGAAATAATGTAAATTATTTCAAAGAACGACGGTAATTAACATTTTTTGTCGCATGACCGTTAATTCTATTTATTTGTCAATAACAATAATAATCTCGTCTTTTGTTTAACATTTTTTTCTACGTTTGGAACGTTACTTATTAGTGTCAAGATTGTTTCGAAATTTATATGAAATTTTTCGCTTTCCAGTTTTCATTACGTAGCAACGGTAAGAAACAAAATATGTCGACTGATTAAAAAAATACATATTTAAAATGAAAATTTACTGGAATCCACGAGTATAAGTAATCCCGAGGAAATAAAATTAAATTTTATCGTGTTTTGTCTGTCGAAATTATTTTGAATTACGTTTTATATATTTCTTTGTATCTTCAACGAAATGTAATACCTAATAAATTATTATTGCTCTTAATGACTTACCTTGTGTATTACACTTGTATGCTGATTAAGCTATACAGTTCTTTTCAGCAATTAACTATGCGCTATCGCCACGAAAGCCGTTAATATGAAGGAGATTTCAGCGTAACTGCCGTTTGATCCGTCCGACCATCTCGAAAGAACACCGAATACTGACTAAGATATGGGAGCTTTCCAGCAAACGACACAAGTCAACACTAACGTCGTCCTATTTTTCTTTTTTGCAATCAGTAACGGACAAAGCAACACGTGTCGCTTGTTGGATTGCTCCCAATGTCAGTCTTCGATGTTTTGATAGATACGTATATGTCATGTAAATACACAGTGCCTCACGCAACCGTTCGACTCGTACTTACCGTTACACATTTTTTTGAATATTTGTGGACAAAGATATAGAAGATGTTTCTTATCAAATTTTGAACTACGAATTCTTTGTTCTCGATAATAAACATCGAGGCGCACAGAGTCCCTGAGTTATAAATTATTGGAAAGAAAAAGCTTATTGAGAATTAAGCTTACAATTAAAACAGTTATAATACATTTTTTGAAAAAATATATTTATATTGTATAAATTATAGCCATTTTATTTCAGAAATTCACACAAAGCTAATAAGAGAAATTGAATTTAGTCTAAAGTATGTATTATTGTTTCAGTATATAATTGTCAATTTTATAATAAATTTAATATATTTAGCTACAAAGTTATAAAAATATTTAAAGAAACACAGTAGAGTAAAAATTATAAAGCACATGCATAATTTACTACCAGTCACAAATATGGTAAAAAATTACATGTTATACAAATATATATGTCATAAAAATTTGAAATTGTGTTGATAACTGAAATTATTAATACAAACGAAATATGCTTGATCTGAAAGATTATTTAGCTATATTTTAACGCTAATGTATTTATTTAGATTTGTATTATAAAAGTAGTTTTAGCTAACTATAATAAATAAATGTAAAGTATATACAGAGAGAAATAAATGTAATAAAAATCTGATAAATAAATGGAATTAATATATATGTGGATAATAAATGGAATATATAAAATATACCTTGTCAAGAGAGAGAGTTGCTTTTTAGTATAAATATTACAAAATATCCATACCTCTTTATATTCCGAAAAATTAATAAATATATAAAATATGTATAGTAGACGAAATAAAAATATATTAAATTACAAAAAGTTAACAGAAACGTTTATTCTATACAGTAATTAGTACTGTTGAAGTAAAGTTCTTTACAATGTTCAGTACAATGCGACGTCATTATTTCGCGTTTTCTATATAAAGTCAAACAACGATTATAATTGATTATAATTATTATTAACATATATGTAGGTATCGCTATTAGAAAATGATACTATCATATAATATGTACAAAATGTTATATTAATATTCAGTTGAAACAATTCATTCGCATAATCTCCTATACTGAGTAATAATTCAATGTTGGTGCGTTTATAAAAGATATTTTATAAAAAATATCAAACAACATCAAACCTAATACTATAAAAATTATTTGTTAATTATAAAACAGTAAAATTTCATAGATGACTTTATCAATAGCTTCCAGACTATTAATAAAATACTAAATATTATTAAAAAATTAAAAGTATTAGAAATAATTAAAATTAATAAAAAATTATTTACAAAAAAGTAATAATAAATAAGAATGATATTGTTTGAAAAATTCTGTAAGTAACTGTATGTCTTGCATCACATTTGATATTTTTTATTGATCAGATCAATTGGTCACTTAAGTTTGATTTTTTCCAAATCGCTTTGTAAAAATATCTACGGACTCTTTAAGATTATTTTTACGATTTTCTAACAGCTTTATAATGCTTGACAAAGCGTTTGGATCTTGACTGAAATAAGTTTCTGCGAATCTTTTCACCTGAAACAGATTAGGATGTCAAGGATGTATATCATTAATATGTAGTAATTTATTTTTGTGCAACCATTCCTTAAAATATAATTTCTTATTTAATATAGCAATAACAATACATGGTATGCATATAAATATATTTAATCCGTTAGCTGCGGAAGTATATATGTGTCGTAAAAAATTGTCTATTTGCAGTAGATATATATATATATATATATATATATATATATATATATATATATATATATATATATATATATATGTATATAAACGTTCTCGAAAATTCATTACGTCGCACGACGAACGTTTAATTTTAAGCGCGCTGCAGTTAAAAGATTATCAACAGAAAAAATATAAGTGTGAATCTAGAATCATAAAATCTACCTTGGACAATTGTTCGTTAGAAAAAACATTCTGAATGATATTATTTATCGTTAGTGTTGTAGAAAGTATTCTGTAAGAACAAAATAACATATTTATGTATAAGATACATTTATTAAAAAATTAATGTATAAAATAAATAAAAAAAATAGAATTTATATTTGTAAAAAGAAATGTACTACCTTGGTTTTATATTATCGAACTTTGTTAATATGTAGTCCAGGACCAAATCATTGCGTGCATGGTTTCGAAGAATTAAATTGAAGATAAATGCATGGTCCGGATTCTTAAATAACATAGTATTCGATGCTATAATATGCAAATAGTTGTTAATGATATCAGGATTTTCAGCACAATTCAAGTTTTCCAAAAGTTTCTTATTAGATGTTCGCTGATATAGTTCCATCATTTTATCCCATGTAGTCCTATTAGCTACCGCTAAACCAAAGCAGTACGTCCAATCTTGCCACCATTGTGGAACTCTAAAATACATATGTGTCTATGGAAATGATGTACATGCACTTCATACGCATAGCCGACGTTCTATTTTATCATGTTTTGTATTTTTTTCCGTTCTGTTAGGTAAATCTTATTTTGCAAAATTAAGTTTCTGTCGTGCACTGTTCTGTCACTCTGTATTTACCTCATAAGACTATATATTACAGTAAATAAATAAATGCAAAATGAATTTAGCGATAACGACACTTCTTATTATATATATACATATATTTTTACGTGTTTAGAAAATTTATTCTATGCATTAGAGATTAAAACAAGAATAGAAATTATGGAGAAACAGTAAAGAGAATGTCCGACGATTTGAAGAAATAAAGAATCGATTACATTTATGTATATGCATACGTGTGCCCGCAACACACACGCACAAATATAAATTATGAAATAATTGTAAGAAATTACTTGTGAGTATCAGGATCCCCGAGATGTTCGCTTAATTTAACGGCGGCCCTTCTCTTGCATTCCGCGTGATCGACGGTACATGCCCAGTGCGTGGCATCTAGTCTTAGCATCTTTGTGATATCGTCATCATCAGGATTTTCTTCGTATCCCACATGCTCAAGAAGTTTATCAAAGATTTCTACCATGTATGACTAGGAATCATAGAATAATATTAAATTTTACATCGGTTTGGTGATACTGGCGAAGAAACGTGATTTACACACAAATCTATATATTTTGTTAGTGCCTCGTTAGAACATTCACTACCATAAGATTCATAAAGGTCATCGGCGTGCTTGCGCCCAACTCTCCTTAATGTCTATTTGTATTAATGTTAATTAACAGGTTTTCCATATATATATAAAATTTGTCGTGTTCCAGCAGTCAACTTTATTTAGAATATAAATACAACGGGCTCACGACATGATCGTCGTGCCCTACAATCCGTAGGTATATAATGTATACATTAAATACTTTTATTACTCTTGATATTAAATCTTCGCTGTACAAGTCATATTAAAAATCTTAGTTTTAATTTTAATAAATTGTTTGAATTACGATATTTAAAAAAGTACGACTTCTATAATGCTACACGTTGGATTCTATAAAATGTTCGCGAATTGTATGAGATTATGGTGCGATAACAAAAGAAATTAGAATATTTGTGTTATACCTTCTCAAAAGAAAGAAATTACATTTACAGTCAAAATAACATCATTTTGAAGTCATACTGACCGATATTACGTCATTTTATCAATATGACGTCAAAATGATACTTTTTGACCGTAATGTGTTTTTTGGGTTGTTGTGTAACATTAGAGTCAGATATTACGTTATAAAATTAGTACAAAAAATTTTATTTACTTAAAATTTTTGTATTAAATTGCATATTCATCCTATAATACAAGTAATTCAATATATAACTCTTAGCCTTGAAAATATAACATTTGCGAAGCGATAATCATACTATAAAGTGGAGAAGTGTAAATGAATTGGACAATTAAAGAGCCAAATGTAACTCTACAAACATCATTTTATCTTTATAAAATCTGTTATTACATACCTTGAAACCTTTACCCTCTGGCAGTGAAAAGTACTTCTCATTCTGTCCTAATATTCGGAACATTGGACGCCATGCCACGTAATCTCTCTCTCGTCTCAGGTAGTTTATAAGATTCATGAATACGGAGCTATCTAGTTGATCTTCGAGCAAAAAGGCAAATGTATCATCGATAATTTGAGCACGATTAAGAACGTGTATGTCCTTGTATTCCTCAGAGTTCAAATAACGTATGATTCTTTCCATAATTGCGGTATCGTAATAGACACGGCAGTATGCTGTCAAATTATCCATTAAATTTATTATTAGATTTTTTTGTTTGAAATTGTCAAAACATATTTTCAAATACTGACATTTTGATTATTGTAATAAACAAATTTTATGTAATTTACAACTTACAATTGTTACAAAAAAATTTACATTACCAATGTAATTTAGCAATGTGTCGAAGAATATCATAATTATATAAATTTTGAAGCTTCTTTTTAACAATTTGTGTTATTGCCACTTCAGCAGTTTCGTAATTCATCGTTACATTCAGTACAAGATAACGATTTTGGACTATGCACGTATCCATCACTTCTTTTATTCTGAAATTTTGATCTCGCATACGAGGGACCCAAGAGGCTTCGTCTTTAGCACTTTGTATGGCGCTCTACAAATCATCGGGAGTGACCGCCATATATTGCTTAAAGAAACACGACATTGTTATTAGCTATACAGATACGTCGTATATATTTAAATTTACTATTACATAATCAAACGTGAGTATTAATGTACAATTTAATTAATACACATGTGGAAACTAAATATATAACTTAAAACTAGCTTAGTCAAATTATAATTAAAGAATAAAGTATGATCTCTTCTAATCAAATAGCATTTTGGATATTGAATGCATAAGAATGAAGTTTATATTTCTGATATGGCGTACTATATTTTCCAACGTAAATGGAAGAAACATTATACTTATGATATTTAATGTTGCTATATGTGATAACTATAATAGACTACATTAAACATACATTATACTTACTTTGAAGCGAAATATTTGGTGATACCCTTTCGAAATACCTCGTCGCCCACTGCATGATATAACATGCGCAATATAGCTGGAGCTACGATACACAGCATAAAATACTGATTAATAATACATATAAAATATATTTTGCACATAACATTAATTGTAAGACATACATGAACGTATTGCGCAGAAAGATAATTCGTTGTCTATCAACTTTTTGGTTCAACCTCTTTCTTCGTGCTACTATCATTAAGCTATTTATTTTATTTATATAATTTTACCTTTTTTATAAACTTCATCACCAAAGAGTCGGTCATAATCCAAGGTATCGTGAAGGTTCAATGTAACAGAATCCAATAAGCCATCATCTAGATGGAGAGAATCGTGCATGGCCCCAGTAACGAAAAAGTCCATTGACCGCCAGTCTTCAAATGTCTATAACAAAAAGCAATACTTTGATATGAGTATAAAAATTCGAAGAAAAGTTCGCATTTATAGCGATATAATCCTTCCTGTTTGTCACTTTTAAAAACTTTATATTTTAAAAACTATTTTAATTTTATTGTAATTTGTTTATGTCAAATGTTAACCGTTTCACGTATATAATTTCTTTCGAGAAGATTATATTTTAATTATTTTTTAAAATATTGGACATTACTGAATACAAAGATAAAATCAAGGTATAAGAATTCTAGATATTAAATTTTTTTGTTAAATATTTATTGTGATGGATGCAAAAATAAAATACGTTTAGATTCTAATAAAACCATAATAATCATTGTATCGCCAAATATGAAAATAATGTTGAAACATAAAGAGACTAAAAATAGCAAATCTTTAATATAGGCTGGGAAGGAGACAAGTGTTGAGAACATAATATTTTCGAATTTTAGTAAAAATTAGTATTAAATGTTTCGTTCTAGTTATTCGCAGAAAGAAAGTGTTACAATATTTTTTATAATTTCAAATTAGAGAATTGCCATTAGTTATTTAGCTCTGTCTCTTGATACATTTTATAAGAATATAGAAATATTTAATGGATGTTATTTTGATCTCAGAGAATGAAGCGTATTTCCAACTTTTCTATTCAATGAGCAATTCATTGCATTAGTAATATTAAATAACCTTGTTGAGGAAATACACTTGGAAGAACACAGCAAACCCCTCGCTTAACCACAGGTCAGACCACCAAGATGGGGTGATGAAATTGCCGAACCACTGATGTGCGATTTCATGTGCTACTAACGACGCTACTTTCCTTCTCTGAAATGTAGGATCGTTGCTATTATCGTAGACAACTTCTGATTCGCTAAAAGACAAAACGTAACATAATATTCAAAATGTGATTATGCCTATTTTTTTTTTCATTGTTAGCGTGCAGTTTAATGCGTTTGTATATATATATATATATATAATGGAAAGAAAAGGTGACATACACGCATCAATTAAATACGTTAATTTGTTTTAAAACATCCTAAGAATGATAATATCTAATGTAAATGAAATTTAAATAGCCATAAAATACACATGTGTCTTTATCGTTTCTAATTATCAAATTTTGAACGGCAAAAGTCATTCAGTTCTAATAGCTTAATATTAAGTTTTTTAAATTCATGTACATATTAGTAAATCTCTTTAGTTATGAATATTACTCGTAAATGATGATTCCCCAATCTTCCATGCCGTTTTCCGGATAATCTGGTACCATGACGTGATCTATTTTCGGTACCCCTTTGGTTCTATTGGTATACTCCTCCAAGAGCGGCGTGACCCGTTCGGCAATGTTTAGCACGAATCTTGCTTGCGATGTCAAAGACGATCTGCACCACACATTAACGGACTGGTCCGTGTTAGTAACGCGAACAAAATTTGATACAATCACAATTCCCACAAGATAAGCGGACATTGGAAAAGTACTATTAAATTGTGTCCATTTCATGTCATTTTCTACGTTGTACTGCTCTCGGATCGGCCCATTTGACAATACATTGTATTTCTGATGATGCTTCACAGAGATCATGAAATGAGCTTTAATCGCTGGCTCGTCCCAACATGGAAACATTCGTCTGGCGTTATTTGGCTGGAAGAACGTTGCGGCCAACCTGTAATTTAATAAAATTTGTTAAATAGCTACAAACTTACCACTCATGGTACAAACTTACGACTCATAGCGAGTTGGACATGAGAAGTTAAGAAACACTAGTTATTGTTTATATATTATGTGCTTATTATATTATATGTAATTATTATTTTGTTGAGAGTAAAAACAGAAATGCTGTACTCTGCTATACCGCTTTATTTTAAGCCAAAGTTAAATATTTATTTAAACATTACATCATGCACTTTTTGCAAATACTTTATTGTAAATATACTTACATACTAGAAAACGATTTTAATAATAAAATCGATACGCATTTTTAAATGTTTCGCCGAGCTTTATATACGTTGTAAGTCGATAACGATAAAAGTAGTAAGTAAAAGAAGGTAATAAGTAAAAGTAACAAATAAATAAGGTAACACCAAATAGCATTTACGTATGTACGTTACAAGTATATTTTTAATATTTGCTTACGTTCTGTTTTTTTCCTCGTCTGTGTACGGAATTTTTATAAAACCACCATTGCCTAGAACACCAGCCTGAGAAAAATTACCAGCAAACTTCATGTTCAGGGTGTAAATACCGCGATACAATTTTTTTTCGAAATGTAGCAATAATATATTTGTTTTATTGTCATAAGTATATGCCATCGGTTTATAGACTATAGTATCGTTCGCCAACGTTGTCGCCGTTTTATTTATTTCTAATCCTTGCGAGTGTATGCCTATGTAAAATGATTCGTGAACAATGTCAACAGTGACAATGGTTTCACCGTGAAAAGTATTGCTCTTTTCGAGATCCGGAATAATCAGACTGATGTTATAATCAACTGGTATTGAGTTGATGGGTAAACGATGCATATGTTCTGGATCATCAGCGACAGAAAAGTCCGTTATTGTGGCCAATATTAAACCGATATATAAAAACAATTTTGAGAATTCCATGTCGACGTCTTAGGTTTCTGTAACTTTTCGTTAAAAAGAAAACAAATAATAACACAATGCGGTACAAGTTATTGAAATTATTTGAAGTTATTTAATATTAAGGGTGAACATACGTGTAGACCGCAAGAAAAATAGGTAAAATTCAAGAATTTTTATCTTGGAAACTATTAATTCGATTCGATCCGGTTTTTTTTATTTAATAGTATCTACATTGAGGCACGTTCACAAATTTTTTTAAGGGAATTTATTCCCTCGGAGCGCTGTTCTCGTGGCCGGCGTAAAATGTGTTTTCGCAAACACGGTTCACGGTGAGCAAGATTTCTCGCAGTCGGTTGATCCGAAACGTAAAATTAAAACGGATTCTTAAATAGCAATACATAAAGCAATTTCCATCTGGAGCTTTTAATTAAAAAATTTTTTTTACCGATACGTCGACTGTTTGAACTCAAGATTCATGTTTCGACCCAAATTTTCGACCTTTATAGTCTGATTTAAAAAAAACTAGTTGAGTAAAAAAAAAATCTCCCGATGGAAACGAGATAAACTATCGCAAAACATTGTGTGTAAATTTGAAGCAAATCGGTTCAGCCGTTATCGAAATATTCTGCTCACCGACTTCAAAAACACATTTTACGCCGGCCACGAGAACAGCGCTCTGAGGGAATGAATTCCCTTAAAAAAATGTGTGAACGTGCCTCAATGTAGATACTATTAAATAAAAAAAAAACGGATCGAATCGAATTAATAGTTTCCAAGATAAAAATTCTCGAATTTTACCTATTTTTCTTGCGGTCTACACGTATGTTCCCCCTTAATTTTTATGCAAAAATCGAAGGAGCAGAGAAAAAAAAAAGAAAGAAATGAGATAATTTCAACTTTTATCAAGACGATTATATGTACGACCTACTTCGCGGAAAATTATAAATATTTTTTTATAAAATATTAGATATATCTTGATGTGCTTACAATCAATTTATTCTGTTATTCTTATATTTTTTTAGAATTAAGAGAAAATCATTTTATTTGGTTTTCAAGAAGTATTTTATGCGTCTAAAGTGATGTGTGTATATTTTTGATTTTAATGTATAAAATATTTCATCGGAAGTAAAAAACGTAAATACATATTGTTATAATATGTAGCATTTGAATTATTCAGTTTTCGAGAAGAATTTTACGCATCTAACGCGACGTGTGTATATTTTTGATATAAAATATTTTATTGGAAGTAAAAAACGTAAATATTGTTAATATGTACAATTTGAATTATTTAGTTGTCGGTTATAGCAGTGTTGAATTCCTTTCCTTGAATATATTTGAAGGAAAAAATATAGGAAATAATGTAAATTAATTAACGAAAGTAATTAACATTTTTTATCGTATGACCGTTCTATTTATTTGTCAATAACAATAATAATCTCGTCTTTTGTTTAATTTAACATTTTTTCTACGTTTGGAACGTTATGTGTGTTAAGATCATTTCGAAATTTATATTAAATCTTTTATTTTCCAGTTTTCATTATGCAGCAACGATAAGACACAAAATATGTCGACTGATTATTTAAAAAAATACATATATAAAATGAAAACTGCAGTCCATAAGTATAAGTAATCTCGAGGAAATAAAGTTTAATTTTATTGTGTTTTGTCTGTCGAAGTTATTTAAATTACGTTTTATATATTTCTTTGTATTTTCAACGAAATATAATAATTATCAATGTTTTTAACGACTTACTTTGTATATTACACTTGTGTGCGGATTGAAATACAGTTCTGTGCAGCAATTAAGTTATGCGTTGTCGCCACGAAAGCCGTTATTATCAGGAATAGCTCAGCGTAATTGCCGTTTTGTCATCTCGAAAGATCACCGAATACTGGTTACAATGTCAATCTCTGATGTTTTGATAGATGTCATGTAAACACAGTACCACACGGAACTGATCGACTCGTACCATTGTTACATATTACTTTTTCAAAATTCGTGGATAAAGATATCCGCAAGAAAATTATAAATTATAAATATATGTTTGTTTATACGTGATATTGAGAGATCGTCTTCGTCAGTTGCCTTCTTCGAATCAGTTGCATAATACTTGTATAATAAATTTTATTATTATATATTTTAAGATTATATTAATATAGAAGATGTCCCTTACAAATTTTTAACTACAAATTTTTCATTATCGATAATAAACTTGGAGGAAGCATAGAGACCTAGATTTATGAACGATTGAAAATCAAACTTTCTGCAGAAAAACTAAATAATAACAATTAATATTAAATAAAGAATAAAAATTACATACTAAGACTTTAGTTATAGATTTTAGTTATTTCTATTTAGTTAATTCAATTTAGTTAATTAAGTAGATTTCTTAACTCAGAAAATATTTTGATTATTTATAAATATTTTGATTATACAATTTAATACGGAAAAATACATAATGTGCGAGAGATGTTACAATATATATCAGATGACTATCTCTCGCGACGTTTTTGATAACAGTTAGGAATAATAATCGTTTCAAATGACTGAAGAAATTCAATAAAAAAGTGCGTTTAATAATAAATATGCTAATATTAAATTTTTTTATAATTAAAATAATTTTTAAACATAAAAATATATACATATCTATATATGTACAAGAAAATATGTAATGTATAAGATAATAAAAATAAAAGTTATGAACAATACTAAATTTTGTTGATTTAGAAGAATAGAAATACAATTTTTATTTTATGCAGTAACAAATACTGTTTAAATAAAGTTTTTAGTACAATGCGACGTCATTATTTCATGTCTTTTATTCAAAGTCTAGCAACGATTATAATTATAATTATAATTAAAAAAGTACTTTATTAGCAAATAATACTATTACATAATGTCTACAAAGTATTATATATTCAATTTAAAAAATTCATCCACATGAGCTCCGCTTCAAATGTAATAAAACTAAAGTGCGTTTATAAAAGTTATTTTACGAAGGATATCAAACAGCATCAAATCTAATACTCTATAAATTATTTTTTAATTACAGAACAGTAATATATCATATTATAACAGTATAACAATAATATGACATATAAATATATTAAATTACAGAACAGCAATATATCACGGAAAATTTTATCAATAGCTTCCAGACTATTAATAAAATACTAAGTATTATAAAAATATTAAAAAATATTAGAAATAATTAAAAATAATTAAAAAATTATTTACAGAAAGGTAATAATAAATAAAATTAATATTGTTTGAAAAATTATGTAGGTAATTGTATGTCTTGCATCACATTTGATATTTTTGATTAATCACATTAATTGAACACTTAAGTTTAATTTTTTCCAAATCGCTTTGTAAAAATATCTACGGACTCTTTAAGATTATTTTTACGATTTTCTATCAGATTTATAATTTTATAGTTTGACAAAGCGTTTGGATCTTCATTGAAATAGGTTTCTGCGAATCTTTTCACCTGAAACAGATTAAGATGTTAAGGATGTTTATCAATAATATGTAGTAATTTATTTGTATGCAGCCATTCCTTAAAATATAATATTTTATTTAACATCGACAATAACAATACATGGTATGTATATAAACATATTTAATCCCTTAGCTGCGAAAGTATATATGCGTCGTAAGAAATTGTCTATTTGCAGAAGATATATATATATGTATATAAACGTTCTCGAAAATCCATTATTAATTAAAAAAGGCATATATATATATATACTTTTTTTAATATATATTAATTCATAATAAGGTAATCTTTTTAGAATTAATTACTACCTTCCAAAAATTAAGTTTATGTTTTAAACCACGCGCTAGTATTACTCAGTTTCAAATATAGCTTTATAAAATAAAAATATATAGCCCAAAAATATGAACAGAATTAATTATAAATATTAATTTAATTATGTAAAGTTGCATTAATCTATAATTCCACGCACGATGAACGTTTTATTTAAGCGCGCTACAGTTAAAGGATTATTAATAAAAAAATCAATAAGTATGAATCTAGAATCATAAAACCTACCTTGGACAATTGTTCGTTAGAGAAAACATTCGAAATGATATTTTTTATCGTTAAACTTACAGAAAATAAACTGCAAGAACAAAACAACATATTTATGTATAAGATACATTTATTTAAAAATAGAATGTATATTTGTAAAGAGAAATTTATTACCTGGGATATATAAAATCAAAATTTGCTAATATGTAGTCAAGGACCAAATCGTTGCGTGCATGGTTTTCAAGAATTAAATTGAAGATCAATGCATGCTGCTCATGGTTAAATAATGTAGTATTATATGCTATAATATTCAAATAACTGATAATGATGTCAGGATCTTCAGCACAATTCAATGTTTTCCAAAGTTTCTTATCAGATGTTCGCTGATACAGTTCCATCATTTTATTCCAAGTAATCTTCTTAGCTACCGCCAAACCAAAGCAATACGTCCAATCATGCCACCATTGTGGAACTCTAAAATACATATGTCTATGGTAAAGAGGTACATACATTTCATATGCATAGCCGACGTTTATTTTATTAAGTTTTGTATTTTTGTTCTGTTCTGTTAGGTAAATCTTATTTTGCAAAATTAAGTGTCTGTCGTGCGCTGTTCTGTCACTCTATATTTGCCACGTGACCATAAGACTACGTGTGAACACAGTGAATGAATAAATAAATAAAAGATGAATCCATCGATCTCTTGTTATTATATACATATATTTTTACTTGTTTTGCATATTTATTCTATGTATTAAAACAAGAATAAAAATTAAGGAAAAACAATAAAGAGACTGTCTGATTTCGACGACTCGAAGAAATAAAAGGAATCGATTACATTCATACGCATACGTGCGCGCGCATACGCAACACACACGCACAAATATAAATTATGAGATAATCGATATCATAAAAAGTGTTACTTGTGAGTATTAGGATCCGCGAGATGTTCGCTCAATTTAACGGCGGCTTTTCTCTTGCATTCCGCGTGACCGACGGTACATGCCCATTTCAGCGCATTTAGCCTTAGCATCTTTGTGATATCGTCATCATCAGGACGTTCTTCGTATCCCACATGCTCAAGAAGCTCAAAAAGCTCATCAAAGATTCCTATCATGTGTGACTAGAAATCATGAGATAATATTGAATTTTATATTGGTTTGTTGCCACATGCGAAGTGATTCATATACAAATATACATATTTAATATATATAATGCTTTGTTAAAACATTCACTATCATAACAATTGTTGGCGAGCTTGCTCCCCACTTTCCCTTATACTTATTTGTATTAATTAACACGTTTATTCCTACCATTGTGCGATTATAAAACCGATCGCGACAGAATTTATTTTTAGGTATGCATAATATATAGGTATGCTGCTCGCTTTCACGTACTAAACAGGTAACTACAAATTTACGTAAAATTCACCATACTCCAGCAGTCAATACGTTAATTTGTAGGAATATAACGAACTCACGACATGATCGTCGTGCTCTTTAGTTCATAGGTGTATATTAAATAAAAAATCCAACCTAAGTGATAGTTTTATTTTTTTTAAACAAAATTATATAACAAAATGCGTGTGTCTGACGCCTTTTTTACCTTTTTTGAAAAAATAATTTTGTACTAATATAATATTTGCGAAGCAATTTTTTATCTTTATAAAATCTGTTAATACATACCTTGAAACCTTCACTCTCTGGCAGTGAAAAGTACTTCTCATTCCGTTTTAATATTCGGAACATTGGACGCCATGCCACATAATCTCTCTCTCGTTTCAGGTAGTTTATAAGATTCATGAATACGGAGCTATCTAGTTGATCTTCGAGCAAAAAGGCATATGCATCGTCGATAATTTGAGCACGATTGAGAACGTGTATTTTCGTGTAGTCTTCAGAGTTCAAGTAACGTATGATTCTTTCCATAATTGCGGTATCGTAATAGACACGACAGTATGCTGTCGAATTATCCATTAAATTTACTATTAAATCTTCTTGTTTGAAATTATCAAGGAATATTTTCAAATACTGACATTATTGTGATAAACAAATTTTATAACTTACAATTGTTACAAAAAAATGTACATTACCAATGTACTTCACCAATGAATTATCAATGTAATTCACCAATGTATCGAAGAATATTATAATTATATAAATTTTGAAGCTTCTTTTTAATAAAAAAATATATTAAGAACTTGAATATAGTGTAAAACTTTCGTGTTGATAAAGTAAATAAGATAGATATAAAAGAGCTTAAAATTTATTGATTTATACCAGTTTGTTGTAGATTGACGATAATCCAACCTCTTGTATCAATTTGCACCCTAAGAGTTTCGTCTGGCTTTAACCAATTATTGGGCTTAGTATTGGAAAAATACGGAAAGTCCTGGTAAGTGTAGGATATGGGTATCCACCATTTATAATTGATATCTTCAGTTGCGTGGAAACATTTTTGTGTTATTGCCATTTCACCAGTTTCGTAATTCATCGTTACATTCAGTACAGGATAACGATTTTGGACTATCCACGTATCCATCACTTCTTTTATTTTGAATTTTTGATCTCGCATGTAAGAGACGTAAGAAGCTTCGTCTTTAGCACTTTGTATAGCGCTCCACAAATCATCAGGAGTGACCGCCATATATTTCCTAAAGAAAAATGACATTGTTATTAGCTATAACACATACGTCGTATGTATTTAAATTTACTATTACATAATTAAACGTTAATGTAAAATTAATGTAAAATTTAATTAATACACATGTGGAAACTAATAATATATCTTAATGGTGCGTGTCCACCTGCGCGTAAAAACTCTCGAGAGAGTAGCTCTCGAGAGTGATTTTCGCAAATGGAGAGTACCTTTAGGGACTCTCAGAAGTATGTCCATGTGCGAGAATCACTCTCGAAAGCTACTATCGAGAGTTTTTACTCGCAGGTGGACACGCACCATAAAACTATTATAGCTTAGTCAAATTATAATTAAGGAACAAAGTATGGTCTCTTTTAATCGAATATCATTGGATATTGAACGCACAAGTTTATATTTCTGATATGGCGTACTATATTTTCCAACGTAAATGCAAGAAATATTATACTTATGATGTTTAATGTTGCTATATGTGATAACTATAATAGACTACATTAAACATACATTATACTTACTTTGTAGCGAAATACTTGATGATGCCCTTTTGAAATACCTCGTCGCCCACTGCATGATATAACATGCGCAATATAGCTGGAGCTACGATACACAGCATAAAATACTGATTAATAATGCATATAAAGTATATTTTATACATAATATTAAGACATATGTGAACGTATTGCGCAAAACGAAAATTTGTTGTCTATTCACTTTCTGTTCTACCTCTGTCTTCGTGCTATTTACATTAAACTATTCATGGACGATAGTTTTATTTTATTTACATAATTTTACCTTTTTTATAAACTCTATCACCAAAAAGTTGGTCATAATCCAAGGTATCATGAAGGTTCAATGTAACAGAATCCAATAAGCCATCATCTAGATGGAGAGAATCGTGTATGGCCCCAGTAACGAAAAGATCCATTGACCGCCAGTCTTCAAATGTCTATAACAGAAAACAATCCTTTGATATAAAAATTCAAAGAAAAATTCGCATTTATAGGAATACAAATCTACCTGTCCGCCACTTTTAAAAATTTTGCTATTTTAATTTTTATTGTAATTTATTTATGTCAAATGTTAACCGGTTCACGTATATAATTTCTTTTGAGAAGATCATATTTTAATTATTTTTTAAGATATTGGACATTACTGAATACAAAGATAAAATCAATATATAAAAATACTAGATGTTAAATTTCGTTCTAGTTATTCGCGGGAAGAACAGTGTTATAATCTTTTTTATAATTCTAAATTAAAGAATTGCCATTTGTTATTTAGCTCTGTCTTGATACATTTTATAAGAATATAGAAATATTTCATGAATGTTATTTTGATCTTAGAGAATGAAGTGTATTTCCAACTTTTCTATTTAACGAGCAGTTCATTGCATTAGTAATATTAAATAACCTTGTTGAGGAAATACATTTGGAAGAACACAGCAAACCCCTCGCTTAGCCACAGGTCAGTCCACCAAGATGGGGTGATGAAATTGCCGAACCACTGATGTGCGATTTCACGTGCTATTAACGATACTACTTTTTTTCTCTGAAATGTAGGATCCTTGCTATCATCGTAGACAAATTCTAATTCGCTAAAAAACAAAACATAACACAATATTCAAAATGTGATTATGCCAATTTTTTTCATCGTTAGCATGCAATTTAATGTGTTTATATAAATATATATATATATATATATATATATATATATATATATATATATATATATATATATGTATATATGTATTTATATATATATATTATGGAAAGAAAAGGAGACATACACATCAATTAAATACGTTAATTTGTTTTAAAACAGCCTAAGAATGAAAATATGTAAATAAAATGTAAATATCCGTAAAATACACATGTGTTTTTATCGTTGTTAATTATCAAATTTTTAGTGCTAGAAGTTATTCATCAGTTCCAATAGCTTAATATTAATCTTTTTATTCATGTACATATTAATAAATCTTTTTATTTATGAATATTACTCGTAAATGATGATTCCCCAATCTTCCATGCCGTCCACCGGATAATTTGGTACCATGACGTGATCTATTTTCGGTACCCCGTTAGTTCTATTGGTATACTTTTCCAAGAGTGGCGTGATCTGTTCGGCAATACTATGTATGAATAATGCTTGCGATGTCAAAGACGATTTGCACCATACAAAATCGGACCGGTCTGCTTTACCAATGCGATCGAAATTAGATACAATCACAATTCCCACGAGATAAGCGGACATTTTAAAAGTGCGATCGAAATGTGTCCACATCATGCCATTTTCTACATTGTACTGCTCTCGTATCGGCCAATTCGACAATACCCTGTATTCCTGATGATGCATCACGGAGATCATGAAGTGAGCTTTAATCGCTGGCTCGTCCCAACATGGAAACATTCGTCTGGCTTTATTCGGCATGAGGTGTGTTGCGGCCAACCTGTGATTTTAAAAAATTTTTTAAATAAGGATAAAAGTACCACTCATGGTACAAACTTATCAGTTATAGCGAGTAGGACATGGGAAGTTAAGGAACACTAGTTATTGTTTATATATTATATGTTTATATATTATATGTTTATTATATTGTATGTAATTATTATTTTGTTGAGAGTAAAAACAGAAATGTTGTACACTGCTGTCGTTTCATTTTAAGCCAAAGCAAATATTCTTCTAAACATTACATGCACTTTTTGCAAATACTTTATCGTAAATGTACTTACATACTAGAAAACGGTTTTATTAATAAAATGGATACACATTTTTAACTGTTTTGCCGAGCTTTATATACGTTGTAAGTCGATAACGATAAAAGTAGTAAGTAAAAAAAGGTAATAAGTAAAAGTAACAAATAAATAAGGTAACACCAAATAACATTTACGAACGTACGTTACAAATATATTTTTAATATTTTAAATATTTGCTTACGTTCTGTTATGTTTGCTGTTTTTTTCCTCGTCTGTGTACGGAATTTTTATAAAACCACCATTGCCTAGAACACCAGCCTGAGAAAAATTACCAGCAAACTTCATGTTCAGGGTGTAAATACCGCGATACAATTGCTCTTTGAAATGTAGCGATAATATATTCGTTTCATTATCATAAGTATATGCCATCGGTTTATAGACTATAGTATCGTTCGTCAACGTTGTCGCCGTTTTATTTATTTCTAATCCTTGCGAGTGTATGCCTATGTAAAACGATTCGTGAACAATGTCAACAGTGACTCTGGTTTCACCGTGAAAAGTATTGCTCTTTTCGAGATCCGGAATAATCAGACTAATGTTATAATCAAATGGTATTGAGTTGGTGGATAAACGATGATTATGTTGTATATCATAAGCGATAGAAAAGTCCGTGACTGTGGCCAATATTAAACTGATATGTAATAACAATTTTGGGAATTCCATGTCGATACTCGTCTTAGGTTTCTGTAACTTTTCGTAAAAAAAAAAACACACAAATAATAATACAATGCGGTACAAATTATTGAAATTTAATATTAATTTTTATACAAAAACGAAGGAACAGAGAAGATAAGAAAAGGAAAAACACAAATCCAACTTTTATCAAGGCGATTATATGTACGATCTACTTCGCGGAAAATTATGAATATTTTTTTATAGAATATTGGATGTATGGTATATTTTGATGTGCTCGTAATTAATTTATATTCTGTTATTCTTATATTTTCTTAGAATTAAAAGAAAATTATTTTCTTAAGTTTTCGAGAAGGACTTTACGCATCTAACGTGACGAGTGTATATTTTTGATATAGAATATTTCATTGGAAGTAAAAAACGTAAACATTGTTATAATATGTAGAATTTGAATTATTTAGTTGTCGGTTATAGCAGTGTTGAATTCCTTTCGCTTATCAATTCTGTGCCTTGAATGTACTTGAAGAAAAAAATATAGGAAATAATGTAAATTATTTCAAGGAACGACGGTAATTAACATTTTTTTGTCGCATGACCGTTAATTCTATTTATTTGTCAATAACAATAATAATCTCGTCTTTTGTTTAACATTTTTTTCTACGTTCGGAACGTTATGTGTGTCAAGATTGTTTCGAAATTTATATGAAATTTTTCGCTTTCCAGTTTTCATTACGTAGCAACGGTAAGAAACAAAATATGTCGACTGATTAAAAAAATACATATTTAAAATGAAAATTTACTGGAATCCACTGGAGTATAAGTAATCTCGAGGAAATAAAATTAAATTTTATCGTGTTTTGTCTGTCGAAATTATTTTGAATTACGTTTTATATATTTCTTTGTATCTTCAACGAAATGTAATACCTAATTAATTATTATTGCTCTTAATGACTTACCTTGTGTATTACACTTGTATGCTGATTAAGCTACAGTTCTTTTCAGCAATTAACTATGCGCTATCGCCACGAAAGCCGTTAATATGAAGGAGAGTTCAGCGTAACTGCCGTTTGATCCGTCCGACCATCTCGAAAGAACACCGAATACTGACTAAGATATGGGAGCTTTCCAGCAAACGACACAAGTCAACATTAACGTCGTCCTATTTTTCTTTTTTGCAATCAGTAACGGACAAAGCAACACGTGTCGCTTGTTGGATTGCTCCCAATGTCAGTTTTCGATGTTTTGATAGATACGTATATGTCATGTAAATACACAGTGCCTCACGCAACCGTTCGACTCGTACCGTTACACATTTTTTTGAATATTTGTGGACAAAGATATAGAAGATGTTTCTTATCAAATTTTGAACTACGAATTCTTTGTTCTCGATAATAAACATCGAGGCGCACAGAGTCCCTGAGTTATAAACTATTGGAAAGAAAAAGCTTATTGAGAATTAAGCTTACAATTAAAACAGTTATAATACATTTTTTGAAAAAATATATTTATATTGTATAAATTATAGCCATTTTATTTCAGAAATTCACACAAAGCTAATAAGAGAAATTTAATTTAGTCTAAAGTATGTATTATAGTTTCAGTATATAATTGTCAATTTTATAATAAATTTAATATATTTAGCTACAAAGTTGAAAAAATATTTAAAGAAACACAGTAGAGTAAAAATTATAAAGCACATGCATAATTTATTACCAGTCACAAATATGGTAAAAAATTATATGTTATACAAATATATATGTCATAAAAATTTAAAATTGTGTTGATAACTGAAATTATTAATACAAACGAAATATGCTTGATCTGAAAGATTATTTCGCTACATTGTAACGCTAATGTATTTATTTAGATTTGTATTATAAAAGTAGTTTTAGTTATTACAATAAATAAATGTAAAGTATATACAGAAAGAAATAAATGTAATAAAAATCTGATAAATAAATGGAATTAATATATATGTGGATAATAAATGGAATATATAAGATATACCTTGTCAAGAGAGAGAGTTGCTTTTTAGTATAAATATTACAAAATATCCATACCTCTTTATATTCCGAAAAATTAATAAATATATAAAATATGTATAGTAGACGAACTAAAAATATATTAAATTATAAAAAGTTAACAGAAACGTTTATTCTATACAGTAATTAGTACTGTTTAAGTAAAGTTTTTTACAATGTTCAGTACAATGCGACGTCATTATTTCGCGTTTTCTATTTAAAGTCAAACAACGATTATAATTGATTATAATTATTATTAACATATATGTAGGTATCGCTATTAGAAAATGATACTATCATATAATATGTACAAAATATTATATTAATATTCAGTTGAAACAATTCATTCGCATAATCTCCTATACTGAGTAATAATTCAATGTTAGTACGTTTATAAAAGATATTTTATTAAAAATATCAAACAACATCAAACCTAATACTATAAAAATTATTTGTTAATTATAAAACAGTAAAATTTCATCGATGATTTTATCAATAGCTTCCAGACTATTAATAAAATATTAAATATTATTAAAAAATTAAAAATATTAGAAATAATTAAAATTAATAAAAAATTATTTACAAAAAAGTAATAATAAATAAGAATGAAATTGTTTGAAAAATTCTGTAAGTAGTTGTATGTCTTGCATCACATTTGATAATCACATTAATTGATCACTTAAGTTTAATTTTTTCCAAATCGCTTTGTAAAAATATCTACGGACATTTTAAGATTATTTTTACGATTTTCTATCAGATTTATAATTTTATAGTTTGACAAAGCTTTTGGATTTTGACTGAAATAGGTTTCTGCGAATCTTTTCACCTGAAACAGATTAAGATGTTAAGGATGTTTATCAATAATATGTAGTAATTTATTAATTTGAAAAAACGGCCAACTTCGAGCTAATAAACAGATGTTCAAGAAATTATATTTAACAATACAATCGAATATAAATTGTTTACGTTTCGTGCCTTACTTGGCCTTCTTCAGAACGATAATTAAAAATAAAGAACGCATGTAATCGCATTATCTATTTAATCCGGCGCAAGCATCCAATCCATCCAACGTCGCGATGCACATTATTCGGTCTCACCCACTCAGTCATACAATAAGTCATCTTAGGTCAAAAGTGCGGTCATTAATCGTCATTGAGTCGGTCGCTTCCTTCGCTGCATAACTCTCATGCGTCCGTGAAACCCCGTATGGATGTAACATCCTTTGTCACCCGACCATCTCAGTGGCAACTATATCAAAGTCGAAACTCCCATAAGAAAAACGAGAATTTAATTAGCAAGATTAACTCTATAAACGGACTCACATGAGCAGTCGATGATACAAAGCAATACGGTGAATTAATTACATCGTCTCGTAAAACACGTGTGTTCGTCGCGAAGGATAACAGACGACTGAGATGACACTCGCCTTACAAGGACACCATACTCACAGATCGTGTTATTATTAATAATATTAAGATAACCGATTCAAAATGTCAAAATAAGCATCGTTAAGTAATTCCGTGTCTTTATTCAAATTTATACCGTTAGTTTGCTCCTTGATATGTATCATTTCTGCCGTCAATCTTTTTTTATAATCATGTTCAATTTCCAGAATGCGTGTATTTTCCCAGTCGAATGAATGATTGAATTTCGTGATATGCTCCGAGACAACGGAATGCTTGGACACATCCAATCTTATGTTATTTCTATGCTCTTTTAATCTGGTTTGTAATTGCCTCTTAGTCTGACCGACGTAAGAGGCATCACAATTATTACAACAGATTTTGTAAACTACATCATTATTTGAAAAAAGAGCGTTCTTATCCTTATGGACTTTAATGATGCTACTCAGATTGTTAAGAATGCGGTATCCCACCGAACTTTCAGATTTGTCGACTACCGAGGCGATAATCTCGGAAGTATGTTTTACATACGGCATAACAATGAACTTCTTTACTTCCTCTGCAACTTCAGAATCGTTTTTCGTATCGTTATGCTTATTCAATTGAAGTCTTCTCAGTCTTTTATTAATATGCGAAAAAATCATTTCGATGGGATATCCGTTTCCGAGCAATACATTGATGACAAAATTTAAATTTTTATTATAAAAAATGGGATGTGATAACAAGACTGCTCTGTCCACTAAACTAAAAATTGTTCCTATTTTATGTTGAATAGGATGATTCGAAAAATAGGACAGTAGCCGACCAGAAAAAGTTTCTTTGTGGAACCAATCTGTTATAATTTTGTTTCCCTTTATTAGCATCAGATCCAGAAAGCTAAGACAGCCATTATTTTCGTACTCAATTGTAAAATTAAGTCTAACGTGATAACTATTAAAGTGATCCAGAACATCCTGAACGCTCTCCCTAGGAATTAACATAATAATGTCGTCCACATATCGCTTATAAAACGACAAATGGACGTCCAATGCCCCCAACACTTCCTCCTCCAAATCTTCCATTACAATATCAGCCAATGTCGGGGATAAAGGGGAGCCCATTGGAGATCCAAACGTCTGTTTATAGATAACACCATTGAACGTGAAAAAAGTGGAAGCCAATACAAATTTGACCGCAGTAATGAATTCAGCGCGCGATAAACTTGTTTTCCCCTTTATAAATTTCCATCTCTTTTTTAACCCCTCCACGACCAACTCAGATGGAACATTCGTGAATAGAGAAACCGCGTCCAATGAGATCAAAATCTCCGACCCACGCACATTAATTTTCGATAGATCGGTACACAATTCAAAACTGTTATTGACGTGGCTCTTTGGTTTTGGTATATTGTCAGCTATAATTTTTTGTAAAAAGGCTGCTATATTATATAGTGCCGTGTTAACGGATGAGACTATTATTCTAAAAGGAACGTTCTTTTTGTGAATCTTTGGAAGACCATAAGCTTTTGGAAGTGTTGAATCGCTGGAATGTAGGAAAAAATATTGTTTCTTAGAAATATATTCCTTCTGTAGCCACTTTTTTAACATGGCATTTAATTCCCTTTCCATTTTTGCGCACGGATTTCTCTTGACAACTTCATACGTATCCTTGTCACTTAGTAGCAATTCCATTTTATGAATATATTCATTTTTGTCTAATGCTACCGTGACTTTGCCTTTATCGGCTCTCGTGAAAATAACGTTTGGATTATTTCTTTGAAATTGACAAGCAGCATTGTACCTCGCAATAAGACAACGTTCAATCGGCGCCGAGAGTGGTCTTTTATGTCAACAACTTGGAGAATTGAGGGATCGCCACATTACGTATTCTGATTTTATTATCAATCGTGTATTTACTACCAGTTGCTCTCTAGATCTTTAATAAACTCATGTATAACTTTTTTCTTGTTAATAGAGAACGGTAAACTAAATTTATCTCCGAGTTGTAGCAAGGAAGAAACCTCTGTGGGAATATCAACGTTAGAAAAATTCAAAAACCATTTATCATTAATGTAATCAAGCGGATTAGTATTCTTATTGTTCAAAAATTGGAGTGGATTGATAGAGATATTAATATCAGAAGCAGTATCAGAATGTTCAAATTTTATATTATTAATTTTCTCCCTACCAAGCTCCGTAACACCACACGAAAACTCTATGGGCCTGACTTTTTTATAGCGATTAATTTCCTCGGATTCCAACAACCACTCAAGTTTCTTTTTATGCGCGGATGTTAATTTATATCTGAAATTGTCAAACGCTCTGGTATGATGCAATATAATCGGCTGCCAGATATTTGAAGGTAAGCAATCATATAGAAAACGGGAACAATACAACAACTTCCTCTTAAGGTCATCCAAAGATCTATGTAAATCAAAAATTTCAATTTTTAAAGCGTCAATCTTGAACTAATTGCACCAACCTCTCGATTCTACGCACCGATCTATAATGTGATACTTGCATATTGTTCCTAACCATATGTGTAAGATGCGATGGAAAGACGTTGTTATTTCTACATTGTAAAAGAAATTGTAACTTAGCTTTGCTCCTAGTAATTTTGTAGTTAAAATCTATCCAGTCCTTCAATACAAAGGAAGCCCGATTGCCAAAATTTCGGAAAATAAAATCAAAATTAAACATATGAAATCTAAACGGAAGGACATTCGCACGCATTGTAAGGCCAGCGTATATTAAATTAGGCAAAGATTTCGCTCGATAAGCAACAGATAAATAATTTGAAAAAATAATAATAAATAATAATAATAATAATAATAATAATAATAATATAGCAGCCTTTTTACAAAAAATTATAGCTGACAATATACCAAAACCAAAGAGCCACGTCAATAACAGTTTTGAATTGTGTACCGATCTATCGAAAATTAATGTGCGTGGGTCGGAGATTTTGATCTCATTGGACGCGGTTTCTCTATTCACGAATGTTCCATCTGAGTTGGTCGTGGAGGGGTTAAAAAAGAGATGGAAATTTATAAAGGGGAAAACAAGTTTATCGCGCGCTGAATTCATTACTGCGGTCAAATTTGTATTGGCTTCCACTTTTTTCACGTTCAATGGTGTTATCTATAAACAGACTTTTGGATCTCCAATGGGCTCCCCTTTATCCCCGACATTGGCTGATATTGTAATGGAAGATTTGGAGGAGGAAGTGTTGGGGGCATTGGACGTCCATTTGTCGTTTTATAAGCGATATGTGGACGACATTATTATGTTAATTCCTAGGGAGAGCGTTCAGGATGTTCTGGATCACTTTAATAGTTATCACGTTAGACTTAATTTTACAATTGAGTACGAAAATAATGGCTGTCTTAGCTTTCTGGATCTGATGCTAATAAAGGGAAACAAAATTATAACAGATTGGTTCCACAAAGAAACTTTTTCTGGTCGGCTACTGTCCTATTTTTCGAATCATCCTATTCAACATAAAATAGGAACAATTTTTAGTTTAGTGGACAGAGCAATCTTGTTATCACATCCCATTTTTTATAATAAAAATTTAAAATTTGTCATCAATGTATTGCTCGGAAACGGATATCCCATCGAAATGATTTTTTCGCATATTAATAAAAGACTAAGAAGACTTCAATTGAATAAGCATAACGATACGAATAACGATTCTGAAGTTGCAGAGGAAGTAAAGAAGTTCATTGTTATGCCGTATGTAAAACATACTTCCGAGATTATCGCCTCGGTAGTCGACAAATCTGAAAGTTCGGTGGGATACCGCATTCTTAACAATCTGAGTAGCATCATTAAAGTCCATAAGGATAAGAACGCTCTTTTTTCAAATAATGACTGTAGTTTACAAAATCTGTTGTAATAATTGTGATGCCTCTTACGTCGGTCAGACTAAGAGGCAATTACAAACCAGATTAAAAGAGCATAGAAATAACATAAGATTGGATGTGTCCAAGCATTCCGTTGTCTCGGAGCATATCACGAAATTCAATCATTCATTCGACTGGGAAAATACACGCATTCTGGAAATTGAACATGATTATAAAAAAAGATTGACGGCAGAAATGATACATATCAAGGAGCAAACTAACGGTATAAATTTGAATAAAGACACGGAATTACTTAACGATGCTTATTTTGACATTTTGAATCGGTTATCTTAATATTATTAATAATAACACGATCTCTGAGTATGGTGTCCTTGTAAGGCGAGTGTCATCTCAGTCGTCTGTTATCCTTCGCGACGAACACACGTGTTTTACGAGACGATGTAATGAATTCACCGTATTACTTTGTATCATCGACTGCTCATGTGAGTCCGTTTATAGAGTTAATCTTGTTAATTAAATTCTCGTTTTTCTTATGGGAGTTTCGACTTTGATATAGTTGCCACTGAGATGGTCGGGCGACAAAGGATGTTACATCCATACGGGGTTTCACGGACGCATGAGAGTTATGCAGCGAAGGAAGCGACCGACTCAATGACGATTAATGACCGCACTTTTGACCTAAGATGACTTATTGTATGACTGAGTGGGTGAGACCGAATAATGTGCATCGCGACGTTGGATGGATTGGATGCTTGCGCCGGATTAAATAGATAATGCGATTACATGCGTTCTTTATTTTTAATTATCGTTCTGAAGAAGGCCAAGTAAGGCACGAAACGTAAACAATTTATATTCGATTGTATTGTTAAATATAATTTCTTGAACATCTGTTTATTAGCTCGAGGTTGGCCGTTTTTTCAAATTATTTATCTGTTGCTTATCGAGCGAAATCTTTGCCTAATAGTAATTTATTTGTATGCAGCCATTCCTTAAAATATAATATTTTATTTAACATCGACAATAACAATACATGGTATGTATATAAACATATTTAATCCCTTAGCTGCGAAAGTATATATGCGTCGTAAGAAATTGTCTATTTGCAGAAGATATATATATATGTATATAAACGTTCTCGAAAATTCATTATTAATTAAAAAAGGCATATATATATACCTTTTTTAATATATATCAATTCATAATAAGGTAATCTTTTTAGAATTAATTACTACCTTACAAAAATTCAGTTTATGCTTTAAACCACGCGCTGGTATTACTCAGTTTCAAATATAGCTTTATAAAATAAAAATATATAGCCCAAAAATATGAACGAAATTAATTATAAATATTAATTTAATTATGTAAAGTTGCATTAATCTATAATTCCATGCACGATGAACGTTTTATTTAAGCGCGCTACAGTTAAAGGATTATTAATAGAAAATCAATAAATATGAATCTAGAATCATAAAACCTACCTTGGACAATTGTTCGTTAGAGAAAACATTCGAAATGATATTTTTTATCGTTAGACTTGTAGGAAATAATCTGTAAAAACAAAATAACATTGTGTTTAAAATACATTTATTTAAAAATTAATTAATATATAAAATAAATAAGAAAAAAATAAAATTTATAGTTGTAAAGAGATATGTATTACCTGGGTTTTATATTATCAAACTTTTTTAATATATAGTCAAGGACCACATCGTTGCGTGCATGGTTTTGAAGAATGAAATTGAATATAATTGCATGCTCCAGATTGCTAAATAATGTAGTATTCGATGCTATAACATTCAAATAGTTGATAATGTTATCAGGATTTTCAGCACAATTCAATGTTTTCCAAAGTTTCTTATCAGATGTTCGCTGATATAGTTCCATCATTTTATCCCAAGTAGTCCTATTAGCTACCGCTAAACCAAAGCAGTACGTCCAATCATGCCACCATTGTGGAACTCTAAAATACATATGTCTATGGAAAAGAGGTACATGCATTTCATACGCATAGCCGACGTTTTAAGGCTATAATACACAAAATGCATAGCGTAGCATAAGTATAGCACAAGACCGCTGGACCAATAAGCATCCAACATAATATCGCCATATTAATTTACGTAAGATGCTCATTGGTCCAGCGATCTTATGCTATGCTTATGCTATGCTTATGCAACGTTATGCGTTTTGTGTGTGACGGCCTTTATTTTATTAAGTTTTGTATTTTTGTTCTGTTCTGTTAGGTAAATCTTATTTTGCAAAATTAAGTGTTTGTCGTGCGCTGTTCTGCCACTCTATATTTGCCACGTGACCATAAGACTACGTGTGAACACAGTAAATGAATAAATAAATAAAAGATGAATCCATCGATCTCTTGTTATTATATACATATATTTTTACTTGTTTTGCATATTTATTCTATGTATTAAAACAAGAATAAAAATTAAGAAAAAACAATAAAGAGACTGTCTGATTTTGACGACTCGAAGAAATACAAGGAATCGATTACATTCATACGCATACGTGCGCGCGCATACGCAACACACACGCACAAATATAAATTATGAGATAATCGATATCATAAAAAGTGTTACTTGTGAGTATTAGGATCTGCGAGATGTTCGCTCAATTTAACGGCGGCCCTTCTCTTGCATTCCGCGTGACCGACGGTACATGCCCATTTCAGCGCATCTAGCCTTAGCAGCTTTGTGACATCGTCATCATCGGGATTTTCTTCGTATCCCACATGCTCAAGAAACTCAAAAAGCTCATCAAAGATTCCTATCATGTGTGACTAGAAATCATGAGATAATATTGAATTTATATTGGTTTGTTGCCACATGCGAAGTGATTCATATACAAATATACATATTTGATATATATAATGCTTTGTTAAAACATTCACTATCATAACAATTGTTGGCGAGTTTGCTCCCCACTTTCCCTTATGCTTATTTGTATTAATTAACACGTTTATTCCTACCATTGTGTGATTATAAAATAACGATCGCGACAGAATTTATTTTTAGGTATGCATAATATATAGGTATGCTGTTCGCTTTCACGTACTAAACAGGTAACTACAAATTTACGTAAAATTCACCATATTCCAGCAGTCAATACGTTAATTTGTACGAATATAACGAACTCACGACATGATCGTCGTGCTCTTTAGTTTATAGGTGTATATTAAATAAAAAATCCAACCTAAGTGGTAGTTTTATTTCTATTTAACAAAATTATATAACAAAATGCGTGTGTCTGGCGCCTTTTTTACCTTTTTTGAAAAAATAATTTTGTACTAATATAATATTTGCGAAGCAATTTTTTATCTTTATAAAATCTGTTAATACATACCTTGAAAACTTCACTCTCTGGCAGTGAAAAGTACTTCTCATTCCGTTTTAATATTCGGAACATTGGACGCCATGCCACATAATCTCTCTCTCGTTTTAGGTAGTTTATAAGATTCATGAATACGGAGCTATCTAGTTGATCTTCGAGCAAAAAGGCATATGCATCGTCGATAATTTGAGCACGATTGAGAACGTGTATTTTCGTGTATTCCTCGGAATTCAAGTAACGTATGATTCTTTCCAGATTTGTGATATCGTAATAGACACGACAGTATGCTGTCGAATTATCCATTAAATTTATTATTAGATGTTCTTGTTTGAAATTATCAAGGTATATTTTTAAATACTGACATTTTCAGTATTGTAATAAACAAATTTTATGTAATTTACAACTTACAATTGTTACAAAAAAATTTACATTACCAATGTAATTCACCAATGTATCGAAGAATATTATAATTATATAAATTTTGAAATTTCCTTTTAATAAAAAAATATATTAAGAACTTGAATATAATATAAAACTTTCGTGTTGATAAAGCAAATAAGATAGATATAAAAGAGCGTGAAATTTATTGATTTATACCAGTTTGTTGTAGATTGACGATAATCCAACCTCTTGTAATAATTTGCACCCTAAGAGTTTCATCTGGTTTTAACCAATTATTGGGCATGGTATTGGAAAAATGCAGAAAACTCTGGTCAGTGTAGGATATGGGTATCCACCACTTATTATTGATACTTTCTGTTGCGCGGACACATTGTTGTGTTATATACATTTCACCAGTTTCGTAATTCATCGTTACATTCAGCACAGGATAACGATCTTGGTTTATCCACGTATCCATCACTTCTTTTATTTTGAATTTTTGATCTTGCATATAAGGGACGTAAGAAGCTTCGTCTTTAGCACTTTGTATGGCGCTCCACAAATCATCGGGAGTGACCGCCGTATATTGCCTAAAGAAACACGACATTGTTATTAGCTATACACATACGTCGTATGTATTTAAATTTACTATTACATAATCAAACCTGAGTATTAATGTACAATTTAATTAATACACATGTGGGAACTAAGTATATAACTTAAAACTAGCTTAGTCAAATTATAATTAAGGAATAAAGTATGATCTCTTCTAATCGAATAGCGTTTTGGATATTGAATGCATAAGTTTATATTTCTGATATGGCGTACTATATTTTCCAACGTAAATGCAAGAAACATTATACTTATGATATTTAATGTTGCTATATGTGATAACTATAATAGACTACATCATTAAACATACATTATACTTACTTTGAAGCGAAATACTTGGTGATACCCTTTCGAAATACCTCGTCGCCCACTGCATGATATAACATGCGCAATATAGCTGGAGCTACGATACACAGCATAAAATACTGATTAATAATACATATAAAATATATTTTGCACATAACATTAATTAATGTAAGACATATATGAACGTATTGCGCAGAAAGATAATTCGTTGTCTATCAACTTTTTGGTTCAACCTCTTTCTTCGTGCTACTTTCATTAAGCTATTCATTTTATTTATATAATTTTACCTTTTTTATAAACTTCATCACCAAAGAGTCGGTCATAATCCAAGGTATCGTGAAGGTTCAATGTAACAGAATCCAATAAGCCATCATCTAGATGGAGAGAATCGTGCATGGCCCCAGTAACGAAAAAGTTCATTGACCGCCAGTCTTCAAATGTCTGTAATAAAAAACAATACTTTGATATGAGTATAAAAATTCGAAGAAAAGTTCGCATTTATAGGGATATAATCCTTCCTGTTTGTCACTTTTAAAAACTTTATATTTTAAAAACTATTTTAATTTTTATTGTAATTTGTTTATGTCAAATGTTAACCGTTTCACATATATAATTTCTTTCGAGAAGATTATATTTTAATTATTTTTTAAAATATTGGACATTACTGAATACAAAGATAAAATCAAGGTATAAGAATTTTACATATCAAATTTTTTTGTTAAATATTTATTGTGATAGATGCAAAAATAAAATACGTTTAGATTCTAATAAAACCATAATAATCATTGTATCGCCAAATATGAAAATAATGTTGAAACATAAAGAGACTAAAAATAGCAAATCTTTAATATAGGCTGGGAAGGGGACAAGTGTTGAGAACATAATATTCTCGAATTTTAGTAAAAATTAGTATTAAATGTTTCGTTCTAGTTATTCGCAGAAAGAAAGTGTTACAATATTTTTTATAATTTCAAATTAGAGAATTGCCATTAGTTATTTAGCTCCGTTTCTTGATACATTTTATAAGAATATAGAAATATTTAATGGATGTTGTTTTGATCTCAGAGAATGAAGCGTATTTCCAACTTTTCTATTCAATGAGCAATTCATTGCATTAGTAATATTAAATAACCTTGTTGAGGAAATACACTTGGAAGAACACAGCAAACCCCTCGCTTAACCACAGGTCAGACCACCAAGATGGGGTGATGAAATTGCCGAACCACTGATGTGCGATTTCATGTGCTACTAACGACGCTACTTTCCTTCTCTGAAATGTAGGATCGTTGCTATCATCGTAGACAACTTCTGATTCGCTAAAAGACAAAACGTAACATAATATTCAAAATGTACCCAGTTTTTTTTCATTGTTAGCGTGCAGTTTAATGCGTATATATATATATATATATATATATATATATATATATATATATATATATATATATATATATATATATATATATGTAATGGAAAGAAAAGGTGACATAAACATCAATTAAATACGTCAATTTGTTTTAAAACATCCTAAAAATGATAATATTTAATGTAAATAAAATTTAAATAGCCATAAAATACACATGTGTCTTTATCGTTTCTAATTATCAAATTTTGAACGGCAAAAGTCATTCAGTTCTAATAGCTTAATATTAAGTTTTTTTAATTCATGTACATATTAGTAAATCTGTTTAGTTATGAATATTACTCGTAAATGATGATTCCCCAATTTTCCATGCCGTGAACGGGATAATTTGGTATCATGACGTGATCTATTTTCA
>JASTWK010000774.1:0-79543 GCA_030770225.1 Temnothorax unifasciatus
TATATATATATATATATATATACTAGCATGCCCCGCGGCTTCGCTCGCAACCTCTACGCGTAGCTTTTGCTATTTTTTAAGGATGTTTATATAGTTAGGCCAAATGTAACGAAGTTGATGAAAATTTAATATCATATGCTGTATACTCTTTCAAAGTTCAGGGCCAAATTCAAATCGATTCACAATTTAGATAAAAAGTTATCAATTCTTGAAAATCCGTTTTACAAAGGGTTTTACAGAGAAAAGTGTAAACTTAAAAAATGTAACCCAATATAATAATTATTTTGCACACAAGCAGATCTCAACAACAAAAATATAGCAACAAAATTTGAAACCATTTACAACAATTTTTTTTGAAATTTAAAAAAAAATAGTAGTAACAGTTATTTACATTCACTAAATCTACATCTTTTACATTCTATTAGATGTTCCGTAAACTATTTATATACATTTTTTTGTCTTGGATCCCTGGAGAATAATATCAGAGTTTTTAATATTTCCTACTTTTGTTGGGACTGGTACCTATAAAACATCCTTAATTTCAATATTACAAACTTATATTCGGAAATAAAGTATTTTTGCATATAATATGCCTTACCTCAGTTTTGTGTTAATACCGCGGCATTAGCATTCCCGAGCATCAATTATTCCCGAAAAATTGAAAAAATTTCGGATATCGACGCGTTTTCAACGTCGCTCATTGCCGCGTGGCAAGCGTTTCCGTGTCCCAGTAAACGTATGTGCAAGAGTCAACAACTGGCCTTTGTATTCTGTTATTCAACCTAATCTTCTGTAATTCTTTTTCTCTCCTTTTTTATTTCTTTACCTTTCTTTTTACGTTTTCTTTTTCTCGTCTTCCCAAATATTTCTATTTTCTACCTTTCAATTTCTAACTTATAATTTCGCTTTAATTCAAATTCATCATAAGCCTCGTTCAGCAAATTTATCATAAGCCTTGTTCAGAATTTCATCTAAATTATATAAATTTAAAATTCTTACATTTGTATTATAAACCACTTAAAAAATGTATTAAGACAATTCGTGTATACCTCTGTTGACGTCACTTCCTCAATTATTTTAACTTTGCCACTCTCTAATCCGCTAATCGACCTCTTTCCTTAATAAGCATTTATAAACTGACACAATTTAAATATAAACATGAAAATACAGATAAGTTTAACCATTTATGTGTGAACAAAGAACAAGGATTGAATTGAAGTCTGGCGAGGAGCACTGAATGTCAAACTGAGGTCTCTCAACTCGTATGGTGGGGATGGTTCGCTTGACGAAGCCGAAAAGTATGAGGTCGCTGCAATCGAGGGATGTTCTGTGAGAGCGAGAGAGCAATAGTAGCGCATAGCGCTAAACTGGAATTTACCTCTGCAATGGGCGCGTTCAGCAGACCAGGCCGCTCAGTAGCAGTCGAACGTGATTGGCTCTACTTTTAGAACCAACCAATCAACGCAGAGTGTTGATAAGGACGAACTCAACAGTTGTGTCTGCTGAACGCGGCCATTAACTTTCCCGTTCGCATCATGTTTGACGTACTTTCTGAGAATATATTCTCTTCAAAATGTTCCTCACAAACATAATGCGAAGACGTCAGTTTCTTGCTAGAATCGCGGCTTGCCATTTTTTGAGCCGTTCACTATGCGTTGGCACTTTAAAAACCGACCGTTTTATTTTCAGCTTTTAAACCTGTTTCCTCCCCGCCGGGTTCCTACCTTGCCGAGAACTTCGGGAGGGCGTGCGTGGCTCGCGGGGACGCGGGGGGGGTGCGGGACCGCTCGGCGGACCCGGCGTTTCGGGGGGCTGCGGGCGGCCGATCTGAGGCGGGTGGGGGGGCTTAAGGGCGCGCACGGGGATCACCCACTCAGGGGGTAGCCGGGCGCGCCCGACCAAAAGGAACCCCCCAAGCCAAGGTGTGAGCAACCGTGCTGATGCTGCGTGGCGCAGGGGGTGCTGCGTCGCAAACGGTGCCTCCCGGATACCGGGCGACCTCCGGAGGGGTAGCCAAGCTCCGGGCATTCGCGGCTCTGCCCGGGTGATAACGCGCGACCGCGGTACAATGGAAGATAATGACACACATAAAAATAAAAATAAAAATACAAAAAAAATAATAACAATAATGAGTATGAGGAGGTCCTCCAGGGAGTAGCCACCTTAATAGGTAGCGAACGACCTGAGGAAACTAGACCGGACAGCTTGGGGAAGGAGCCGGACAAGGCCCAACCACAAGCTGGTAAAAGCCGGATAAGGTATAGCGGGGCGGCACGTCGTCGTTATAAGAAACAGAGCAGATGGAGGGGAAGAGCAGCGCCGAAAAACCTGCTCCCGAACCAAACACTGCTTCTGTGGCAATGCCAGGGACGGGGGAGCGAGCTTCCACTGGGACGTAAAGCGACACCAGATCGGAACAGAGCACACCCAGTCCCGGACTGCACAAGTGGGCAAAAGGTCTAGATCGCTTTAGATCAGAAGACCTTTGCCCAAGTAACATCCGGCCTAGCAAGGGGGCCATGGTTCCCATGGAATATCCCGAGCGAAAGCTGGACGATAAAGAAGCTGTGCTTTAAGGGATAAGGTGAAGGAGGCTATCCTTGGCGTTGCAAAGGGTACCAAAGCCCCCACCTTCAGGGGCACGCAGATAGGGACGGGGCAGTTATTTTTAACTGCACCGATGCAGAAACCGAAGGGTGGCTGCGAAGCCTAACTTCGATTTTAGAGATAAATGGGGTCCGGCTGCGTGCAGTGCAGCTCGATGAACTGCCTAGGCGTCATCGGGTTGTGGTGCACGTGGAGGACCCTAGAATGCCTGTCAAGGAAGCAATAGAGCTACTGACAGGCAGAATGAGGGTCTCCAAGCCGCGGACTGGGTGGTCGCGAGGGGCAGCGAAAGTAGGGATGCTACGAGCACCCACTTCGCTGCCCTTATTGGGGAGGGATCGTTGAGTGCTCTTAAAGCGCTCAACCTTAACCCTTCTGTGGTCTCGGACAGGCGACAGTTAGGTTGCCTGAGGGGACCGCAGGGGGGAGTCAGGAAGGAAGGAGGATAGGCCGGAGACTGTCTAATCAATGGCGGGCTCCAATATCCCCTTCACTCAAATCAACTTGCATCACAGCAAAAGCGCCTCGGCGGTTCTAGCCAGGTGCGCGGCTGTGATGCACACAAAGCATTATTCCTCATCCAAGAGCCGTGGCTCGTCAAGGGACACATTAAGGACCTTGGAGGTTGTGATAAATTGTTCAAAGCAGACAACGCAGAAAGACCAAGAGCCTGTATTGTAGCGAAAGGTCTGGATGCCTGTCTATTACCACAATTCAGCGACGGCGACCTAGTGGCTGTAAGGCTGAAACTTAAAACACACGATGGAGGGGTCAGGGACCTGATAGTGGGGTCTGTTTACATGCCCTACGATTCGGAGGAACTACCCCCCCAAAGAAACATGATAGAGCTAGTAACTTATGCGAGGGAAAGGGGGCTAGAACTTCTCTTGGGCTGCGATGCAAACTCACACCATTTGGTGTGGGGAAGCTCCGATATAAACCCGAGAGGGGAAAGCCTACTTAACTTCATCATGAATACTAACTTACAAATTTTATAAAGGAACAGAACCCACTTTCCTGGACTCTAGAAGACAGGAAGTGATAGACATTACGGTGTGCACGAGAGGAGTGGTAGATCTGGTGGCGGGATGGAGGGTCTCAAATGAACCTTCAGGGTCCGACCACAGACAGATCCGCTTCGACCTTGTGAACTTACAGAAAGAGGAACAATGGGGGAGAAACCCAGAAAACAGACTGGAAGGGCTTAGAGCCGACTTGGTTAGTCGGCTAAAAAATGCGCCGACCAGATTCCATACAAAGGAGGACCTGGAGATTGCAGCGAGCTTCGTAAGCGATGCCATCAGGGAATCCTTTGAATTGAATTGCCATTAAGACGAAGAGAAACGCCTCGGCCGGTGCCTCATGGTGGAATGAAAAGCTATCGAGACTCAGGGCCGGGTAAGAAAGCTTTTCAATAAGGCTAAAAATGTAAATACGTGGGGGCTGGGAAAAGCACAAGGCTGCCCAACGAGACTACAAAAAGGCGATAGTTAGCGCCAAAAGAACGGGGTGGAGGAACTACTGCGAGAGGATTGAGAGTGCTCCGGAAGCATCCAGACTCTGCAGGATTCTTTGCAAAGAGAGTGACCACAGTGGAGCTGTCTCAAGCTCCCCAATGGAGAATTCACAGAAACAACTGAGGAGACTCTGAATCATCTCATGGAGGTTCACTTCCCGGGATTTCAGAAGTCCCCTTCAGCTACGGAGAACCAACGACAACCTAGGGCTGTCTATAAGCCCAAAGCTTGGGCGTGGCAGCAAAGGTGGTTTATCCACAGGCGGTGGAGTGGGCGGTTCGCTCCTTTGAGCCCTATAAGGCTCCGGGACCGGACGGCATACTCCCTCTGCTTCTACGGAGGGACTCAAAGAGCTGGTAGGCCCATTGACTAAAATCTTTAGGGCAAGCATAGCTCTAAGACATGTCCCGCAAGCATGGAGAGCCACTAGAGTGGTCTTCATACCTAAGCCTGGCAGAAATGGACACATCAAAGCCAAGGATTATAGACCTATCAGTTTGACCTCTTTTCTGTTGAAGACGCTGGAGAGGCTAATTGATAGGTTTCTCAAGGATGGACCATTAGCGGACCACCCTCTAGCCAGTGCTCAGTACGCCTACAGGGAGGCAGATCTACGGAAACTGCCCTACACCACCTGATAGGCGGATAGAGACGCAGCTGGAAGCGAAAGGATACGCTATTGGAACCTTCTTGGACATCGAAGGAGCATTTGATAGCACCTCGAACAAAGCCATTAAGGAAGCACTGATTGCAACACGGGGTCCCGGAACCGCTAGTAGACTGGGTGGAAGATATGCTGGCGGGAAGGAACCTAACAGTCACACAAGTAATATTAGTATCACTGGTAAACCGAGTAAGGGGTGCCCGCAGGGAGGGGTTCTGTCCCCTCTGTTGTGGTGCCTCGTAGTCAATGACCTTCTGGTGAAACTACTAAAAGAAGGGGTTCCTGACCTGTGGCTATGCGGATGATGACGTAGCTATAGTGATCACAGGATCCTTCTTAGATACCCTAGGGACCGCATGAACGATGCCTTAAAGATCGTCCAAAAATGGTGTGAGCCAAGGAATTGATGGTCAATCCATCAAAAACCAACATAATGGTCTTCACCAGGAAATACAACCAGAAACCATTGAGCCTCTTAAGCTCTGGGGGAGGTAATTCCCTTCCAACCTCAGTTAAATACTTGGGACTATATATAGATACCAAACTTAACTGGAAGGTACACCTTGCAGAGAGCAGGAAAAAATTCTACTCATGTAGTGGTGGTGTAGAAGAGCCATGGGAAAGTCTTGGGGCATAAAAGCCCCCATAGCACTATGGTTGTACAAAGCAGTACTGTTACCGAGACTACTTTATGCATCTGTGCTGGTGGCCTGCCCAAGACAGAGAAGTGAGAAAAGCCCTACTGAAAAGCCTACAAGGGAGCTACCTAAGGGCTGCAGTAGGGGCTATGAGGACTACCCCCACAGAGGCGCTAGAAATTGCACTCTGTGTGCCTCCACTGGACCTGGCCGTGATAAATTCAGCTAGGAACACAGCATACAGACTAAGGTGTCTGGGAGAATGGAGAAACACAGGATTGGGACATACAAGGCTCGACCTGTTCCAGAAACACCCTTTCACTTTAAAACAAGATAGAATTATCAAAAAATACCAGTTGGTAAAACACTTTCAGACACGAATACCAACTAGAGAAGATTGGTCTGACCTGAGGGGAGTCGGGGATCCCAATGTGGACCTATGGTTCACTGATGGGTCAGGCATTAATGACTGCTTCGGGGCAGGATTCTATGGGCCAAAGGAGAACTACAGGGAGAGTATTCCATGGGAAGCCACTCAACTGTCTTTGCAGCGGAGATACTGGCTATCCTAAAGTGCACGGAATATCTGCTAAATAAAGATACGAAGGGAAAAAAGATAAACATCTGCTCGGATAGTAGAGCAGCCATACAAGCATTGGCAAAAACAACTACTGAATCAGCATTGGTTTGGGATTTATGCTAGCATTAGAAAGACTAAGCGGACGTAATAAAGTCACGTTAGTATGGGTGCCTGGGCATCAAGGAATACCTGGGAACGAAACCGCAGACATGCTGGCCAAAAAGGGAGCTAATGAAGCACCAATTGACCAGGAGGAGATGGGAATACCCTTTGCAGTAGGCAAAGAATTCATCAAGGGTCGCCTGAAAAGGGAACACCTGGCTAGATGGGAGAAGCTAGAAACCTGCCGCCAGGCAAAGACTTTGATGAAAGACAGCAGACCAGGTAGGGCTAATGAACTACTGGCACTGAGTAAACAGAAACTGAGAATGGCGTTGGGGACTGCTCACTGGTCACTCCGCCTTACTTAGAGCACACCTTTATAATCTCGGGCTTGCGGAGCAAAAGGCATGTCGCCTTTGCGGAGACGAGAAAGAAGACAACGTACATATAATATGCCAATGCCCAGCATTTGTATGTAAGAGATACAAAATCTGGGGGTGTATGTTCTTAACCCCCTAGGATCTAGAAAATGCTAGGGTTACAGATCTGATAAACCTAGTACAGGGTTCAAGACTGTATCTTGAGACCTAGCCAAAAACGAGTGAGGAGGCACAAAGGATCAGCTAGATCTAGTGGCCGATAGGGACCTTAGGGGTACCTCCCACTTCCGTACTACTACTACTACTACAAAACCTGTTTTGCATTTCGGTACAATACACGGTTTTGTCATCACGTCAAATTATAGAACGCGTGCACGGAGACGAACTATTTAACGCAATGACAAATGACAACACAAGTTACGTAGGCACTTTCAAATCATTCAAATCGACATTCCTCGATAGCAGCGACACCACAAAAAATAAATTCGATATTGGAGTCACCCCACCACTGAAATTCTATCGAGTTGAGAGATCTGTATGTAAGACCGTGGTCAAAACATGCCCATACAAACACACTCCCGCTTACATTATTCACATCCCTCCCTCCCCCCCTCTCTTTCTTTTTCTCTTACTTTTATACACATACATACACGCTTAAGCTCTATTAATAAATATGTAAGATTTATATAAATCTAATGTATTCCTTCTCTCTCTCTCAATTATTTCCTTAAAAATCGGAAAAATTTTTTAACCGATTTCCAAAAAGATACCGGTTCCCAAAAAGTCGCTAACGAAAAATTATACAGTTTATAGCACTCCCCAGGAAATTCTACCCCTATTTTATACACAATTCTTTAAAATTCGATCAATTATTTCTCGAAAAATTCGAAAAACTTCTGATATCAGTTTCCAAAAAGATCGATAACAAAAAATTGTACACTTTATGGCACTCCCCGGGAAACTCTACCCCTATTTTATATACAATTCTTTAAAATTCGGTCAATTATTTCTCGAAAAATTAAAAAATTAAAAAAAACCGGTTTCCAAAAAATTGCTAACAAAAAACGAAAAATTATACACTTTATGGCATTCCCCGGGTAATTCTACCCCTGTTTATATACAATTCTTTAAAATTCGGTCAATTATTTCTCGAAAAATTAGAAAAATTAAAAAAAACCGATTTCCAGAAAATCGGTAACAAAAAACTATACACACAGTGACACTCCCCGGGAAATTCTACCCCTATTTCATATACTTTTGGTAAAAATTCGGTCCATTGGTTTCCGAGATCATCGAACACAAACAATCAAACTGACAAACTCTGTCTCTTTATAATAATAGTATATAAGGCTGAATAAATGGGAGGACAAAAGAGAGGTAATGATAAACAGAAAGAAGATGGGGAAAGAAAAAAAGATATACATAGATGATGACATGACAGTAACGGAGAGAAAAATCCAAAAGCAATTATGGAGTATAGTGAAGGAGGAGAGAGAAAAAGGGAAAAGAGCGACATTAGGATACCAAAAAATTTGGATAGACGGCCACGAAAAAAATTGGAATGAAAGTGAAGAAAAGCTGGAAGATGGAAAAAGATTTCGAAGAGAACAGGAAGGAACAGAGACAGGAAGAAAATGAGGAGACTAAACAGAGGAGAAGAGGAGGAAGGAAAAGAAGAAGAGCAGAAGGAAAGAAGAAGCGGATAGCAGAAAGACAAAAGAGAATGAAAGTAGGCTTCTGGAACATAGCAGGACTAAAAGGGAAAAACGAAGGGTTTTGGAAGGTAGTAGAAGAATGGAACATAATAATGCTTCTGGAAACATGGGTGGAAGAAAAAGAATGGAGCAAAATAAAGAGAATAATGCCAGAGAGATATGTATGGAAATGTCAGCCAGCGACAAGAGAAAAGAAGAGAGGAAGAGCAAGAGGAGGAATAATCACCGGAGTAAGAAAAGGACTTGAAGTGGAGGGAAGAATAGAGAGAGAAGAGGAAGGAATAGTGGAGAGAATTGTAAAAACAAAGGAGGGAGAATGGAAGATTATCGGCGTATACGTAAATAATGACATTGACAAAAAAATAGAAGTAATAAAAGAATATACGAACGAAGGAGGCATAGGAGAGCGAATAATAATAGGAGGAGACTTCAATGCAAGAACAGGAGAAAAAGGAGGAATCGCGGACATCTTCGGAGAAGAAAGAAGATCAAGAGACAAAGAAATAAACACAGAAGAAAGAAAACTGATAAAATTTATGGAGGAAGAAGGGCTAGGAATACTAAATGGAACCAAAGGAGATAAAGAAGGAGATTTCACCTTTACAGGAGGGAAAGGAGAGACAGTAATAGACTATATAATAGGGAATCAAGAGCTATGGGAAAGAACAGAAGAGGTAAAAATTGGAGAGGAGATGGAATCGGATCATCAATATGTAGTACTCTCAGTAACGGAGGAAATAGAAGAGAGGAAAAGGGAAGAGAGGAAAGTAAAAAAAGTAATGGATTGGTCTAAAGAAGCTGTAGAAAAATACAGAAGGAAAATCGAAGAAAAAACAATAGATGGAGTAAACCCGGAGGAGCTAATGAAAGAAATAAAGAACGCAGTAGCACGGGCAGCAAGCTGGAAAGAAATTAGAATAGACAATAAAAGCGAAGAGAAAGAATAAATGGTGGGATGGACAGTGTGCAGAGTTAAGAAGAGAAGCAAAAAAGAAGCTAAGAAAGTGGAAAAATGGAGAAGAAGAAAAAGCAGAATACATAAAGAAGAGAAAAGAATACAGAGAAAAGATAAAAGAAAGAAAAGAGAAGGAAAGAGAACGAATAATAAAAGAAGCAAAGGATGCAAAAAATGAAAAGGAGGTATGGAGATTCATAAATAGCGAAAGAAAACACAGAAAAGAAGTGAACGAAGAAATAAGCGAAGAACAATGGAACGCGCACTTTAAGAGGCTACTAGGAGGTGTAGGAACGAAGCAGGAGATAGAAAAGGAAAAACAAGAAACAGAAGAAGGTTGCGAAGATCAGGAAGGAATAAGAAGAGAGGAGATAGAAGAAGTAATAGCGGAGATGAAAAACAGGAAAGCAGCAGGAACGGATGGAATACCAAACGAAGTATGGACAAACGGAGGAAACACATTAAAAGAAGCAATATGGAAGATATGTGACATAGCATGGAGGAAAGGGGAAATGATAGAAGACTGGAATGAAGGAATAATTGTACCAATAGTAAAAAAAGGAGAAGGAAAAGAGGCAGGAAACTACAGAGGTGTAACACTGATGAACACGAGCTACAAAATATACGCAGCGATTTTAGCGAAACGTCTAGAGAAAGAGGTAGAAGAAAAGAAACTAATACCAGAGACGCAAACAGGATTCAGGAAAGGAAAGGGAACGATAGAAAATATATACACATTGAACTATGTGATAGGAAGAGCGATTAACAAAGAAAAAGGGAAGCTAGTGGCAATATTTATAGATCTGAAGGCAGCATTCGACTCAGTCGACAGGGAAATATTATGGAAAGTAATGGAGAAGTATGGAATAAGCGAAAGGCTGAGAGCTAGAATCAAAGAGCTGTATAAAGAAACTAGAAATGTGATTAGATGTAATGGAGAAAAAGGACCGTGCTTTTGGACAGTTAAAGGAGTAAGGCAGGGATGTCCCCTGAGTGCGCTGCTATTTGTACTGATGCTGGCGGACATGGAAGAAGTAATGAGAAAAGGACAGGAAGGAGGGGTGGTTATAGGAAATACAAAAATCTGGACGCTCGCATATGCGGATGATGTGGTGGCAATTGCAGAGGAAGAAGAGGAAATGAAACAAATGATAAGGAGGTTGGAAAAATATTTTGACAAAAGGAAGCTAACAGTGAATGTGGAAAAAACAAAAGTCATGAGATTTAGGAAAGGAGGAGGTAGAATCAAAAAGGTGGATTGGAAATGGAAAGGAGAACGAATAGAAGAGGTAAAAGAATTTTGCTATTTAGGATACATATTTCAACAAAACGGTGGACAAGAAGCGCATATAAAGGAGAGAGTAAGAAAAGCCACAGTAGCAATGAGGCAAGTATGGGGTATAGGAAAAAGAATTTTCGGAGGAGACTGGAGAAGAAGAATGAAACTCTTTGACTCACTGGTGGCAAGTGTAGCGATGTATGGAGCAGAAGTATGGGGATGGAAGGAAAGAGAGAGTATTGAGAGGATACAAGAGAAGTTTATAAGATGGACGTTAGCACTAGACTGGTGCACACCAGGTTATATGATAAGAGAAGAAACCAAAAGAGTTAAGATGAGAACAAAAGCGGCAAAAAGGGCAATGAGATACGAGGAAAAATTAGAAAACGGAGGGGGAAACGAGATAGCAAGAGCATGCTGGAAGGAAATAAAGAAAGATGTAAGGAAAGAGAAGTCAAAATGGGAAATAGAACGTAGAAAGTTTTATGAGTGCAGAGGATACGCAGCAGAAGAGATAGAAAGGAAAAGAGAAGAAGGATGGAGCAGCATAGAAAAGGTAGGATGTAGAGATAGAGACATACAAATACAGGAGATAGATGAAAAGATAAAAGAGTCAAAATACAATAGATGGTACAAAGAGATAGTAGAAATCGGAAGACCTGAGTATTTGGAAAGAAGAGGAAAAGAAAAATTGATAACAAGGATAGCAAGATTCAGGCTAGGTAACGAGATGCGCGGCGGAAGATACTGGGAATCAGAGGAGAAAAGAAGATGCAGAGTATGCGAAGCGGAGGAAGAAACATGGGAACATACGCTGGAGAGATGTGCGAGGGAAGGAAACGATGACATGGGGGAAGGAATAGGGGAGAGAGTAAGAAGAATTTTGAAGGGCAACGGAGAAGGAGAGAGATGGATGATGAAGCTGGAGGAGAGAAGAGAAAAACGGAATACAGAGTCGGAGAGCTGTTGAAGTGCAATGTTCTACTCACAATCAGTCTTTTTATTTGTTTGCGATGTACAATATAAATGTAAATGTATAATGTTATGTACGAATATCTAATGATGTATGTAAACGTGTAACCATTTCAAGCCGAAAGGCAGAAATTAAAGTAATCTAATATATACTAATACTAATAACATTATGTCAATGTCACAATGTCCCATTCTATATGTAATTTATGCTGCTATTACTTCGTGTTTACTAATATTGTGATGTTATCAAATAATGTGTCATGAAGAACTTGAGATATGTGATTACATTCTGATAATGACCAACGTACAATTCTCTATCTTATTATCATTCTCCAGCATTTCTTATATGTTCAGCGTTTCTTATGCATTTTACATTATTCTGTATTGTTTATAATGTTTCAATAAGATGCATTTCTGTTGTACATTGTACATTGGTTATCTGCTAACACTGCTAAGTAACATATCTTACTCCAGCTATTCATGAATCATTACTTGATAACATAAATTGTAACATTGTATAAATTAGAATAAAATAAGAAAAAGATGTTATTCTTACTATATTCCAATTTGTAAATAACCAATGTACAATGTACAACAGAAATGTATCTTATTGAAACATTATAAACAATACAGAATAATGTAAAATGCATAAGAAACGCTAGACATAAGAAATGCTGTAGAATAATAATGAGATAGAGATTTGTACGTTGGTCATTATCAGAATGTAATCACATATCTCAAGCTTTTCATGACACATTATTTGATAACATCACAAGTCACGTAACATTGTCAGAAAATAAATTTTTTATTGCAGTGCATATTCTGCCCAAATCTCTATCTGTCAAAATCATAAGAGGTTATAAACACGCGCTCAAGGCGGCCACGTCTTCTCTGACAGATAAGACACTAGTATATAATGACTTTATCGACATGTTCGGCAGCGACATCTCTTTCAAAATCGCGTAACTATTCCTACATGTCATATTGCTCCTCCACGGCTTTTCTAGGCTAGATTTTCTGGATTTGCATTTATTATCACTAATCTTTTTTTGTAGGCTTTCAATCTTAGATCTAATTGCACGATATTGTTCTTAAATGTTGTCCGTAGGTCATGCTGGTCTAATTTTGTGGATATTTATTGTGGAATTTTTATACAAAGCAAATATTGTCGTCACGTATACCAAAAATTAACAAAAATATTAATTTTTTTTCGTTTTCAATATAAATTCGACCACCATGATCTAGATTTTGATGCGTACTTTAATTCTAGACAAGAATTTTGCATTTCTATAAAGCCAATTAAAAGATTAGTGCTAAGAAAAAAAGCCGGTATTACAGACGGCTTTAGGATCCCCTTAAAGTACTACGGTTTTTTTTCGCATCTCTAGCGTATAGTTTGTCTGGCGACATAAGAGACAAATGTTTTTCCTCAATCGTCATATTTATAGATGTTTCTCCTTTCGTCTTCAACGCCGATTTAAGAACGCAAGTGGCATTAACAGAAGCTGACAAGAGTTTGTTACGTTTTTTCGTTTTTACATCACTTAAGAGGGAAAACATTCTCTCCGGATCGGCATTTGAATTTGATTGAAGTGATCGAACAGCATTAAGAACATTTGTTAAATTTGGATATTTTGCAGTATTATTTGGATATTGACATTGCAAAAATTTTTTCCACATATTGTCGAAATTTAATGTAGAGAGATTTTGTTTTTCCTCCATTATAAAATCTAATAATAATGTAATCCATTCTTTCTTTAAGTCATCTTCATCACAAACACCGATAGTTTTAGCTACGAATAAAACATCACTAAATGATATTTCTCTCTCAGTATTTAACAAACTTGTTTCAGCTTCAAAAACTTTTAATTTTGACAAAAACACATCATTTATAGGTAATCTTTGTTACGATTAGGAGAGTAACTCAGGCACCTTACGATCTTAGTTACGAACAAATGTATTTAACGTACTCAGATACAAAATGAAGAATGTAATAGCGGATCGTAACAAGGCACGCGTACACGCGGGACGTCTCTCTGAGGGCGAGTAAAGCGGAACCGGATCTAGTGAAATTAGACGGCGTACGCGCTGCCGTCTCGAGCGCTGTTGTCCCGAGCGCTGTCGTGCAGGCCGTCCAGGGCAGCCACCTCAACACCCCCCCTCGGGCTGATACGACAGGGTCTCAGTCTTAACATCTCCATAAAAGGCAGGTGCTTGGTACGGTTGAGTCCCTTCGTAAGGATATCGGCCAACATTTGGTCGGTGGGAACATAGTCGACTGAAATCAAACCATTCGATAAAGATTCGCGTACAAAATGATACCTTACGTCAATGTGCTTGCTTCGTGCATGATGTACGGGGTTCCCGGCAAGTTTGATAGCACCCTGATTATCGTTGAATATCGGGGTACGGCCGGAGACCTTCAATCCCAGTTCCTCGAGAAACCCACGAAGGTATATAGCTTCTTTCGATGCGTCAGAAAGTCCCATGTATTCGGACTCGTTCGATGATAAGGCGACGCTTCGCTGCTTCCTTGAATCCCAGGTGACAGGTCCTCCGCTCCAGATAAAGCAGATTCCGGTGTATGACTTTCGGTCTGCCAAATTTCCGCCCCAATCGGCGTCCACGAAACCAGAGAGAGGTCTGTCGGTGGGCGTGTAGAATAGACCGACATCCATTGTACCCTTGAGGTACCTCAATACACGTTTTGCTGCGACCCAGTGAGTTTCGTCGTAGTGGTTGTTAAACTGTCCTAGAAAACTGCAGGCGAAACTGATGTCGGGTCGTGTAGCGACTGCCAGATAGTTGAGAGCGCCTACTAGCTCCCTGTACGGTAACTTATCTCCTTCCGCGTTGTATTCTCCCTCCGGATTGCGCAACTTGACGCTGGGATCCATGGGGGTTCCAACCGGCTTGCAATCGGACATGCCATATCTCTTCAGCAACTCACACATGTAGCCTTTTTGATTTATATGAATACCATCCGCAGTTCGGCGAAATTCCATTCCAAGACAGTGATGCACTTCACCTAGATCTTTTATGTCAAAATGTTGACGAAGATTCTGTTTAATCTCATTTAACAGATCATCGGAATCGGTCGCTACGATGATATCGTCTACGTACGTCACTATGATCGCGTAGACTCCCTTCCGCCTTAGCTTGTACACGCACGGGTCGGCGTTAAAAGGTTGAGCTCCCATTTCCTTGAGAACCTTATTGAGCTTCTTATTCCAGGCTCTTCCGGCCTGCCGAAGTCCGTAAATGGCTTTCTTCAAGAAACAAACCCGGTCACCGAGCTCTAATTCCTCCAACATCTCTTTCGCTTTCTGTCGAATGTCGTGATCAACCGTTGTCATTTGGCAAATGCGTTTTAATACTTGTTTTAAATAGTTTGGAGGTTCCATAAACGTTTCTTCTTCGAGCCGTTGAGGTACGCTGTCGATACGTCAAATTGTCGAATCTTCATGTTGAGTTTAACGGCAGCGGCGATGACGACTCGCACTGAGCTTAGTCTGGCCACAGGTGAAAAAGTTTCATTGAAATGAACTCCGGGCTTCTGTAGAAAGCCTTGGGCGACTAGGCGTGCCTTCCTTTTCAGAATGGATCCGTCTGGATTCAGCTTATTGCGGAGAACAAAACGACTACCGATTACTGTCTTATTCTCAGGACGTTTCACAAGCTCCCAGGTGTCATTCTTGATGATGGATAGTACTTCGTCAGTCATCGCATTCAACCATTCTTCCGTATCGTGTCCCGACATTGCTTCTTTGATCGGTATTTCTGATAACAGAGCTGCTTCCTCCTAGCTGACAATTTCGACTGCTTCGTCATTTCGCTCCTCTCGAGCGATCTGATACTGCTTCTTAGGGCGACCCCTTTCGCCAGTTCTTAGAATTCGTGGTCTACCGCGTCCGCGTTTTTCAACTCCCTGTCCGTCCTCTACAACGTCATCGTTTACGTCACTCTCAGCATCTTCGTTGTTCTCAGAAGGAAGATTATTTTGGATCTCGACTTCCACGGTTTCCGGTTCGGACTTGGCCACGTCTGTTTCGTCCTCTAAAACTAGCTCTTCAGACTTTTCTTGAACAATACTGCGTCCTTCCAGGAATTTTAGATCGCGACTTATCTCGACCTTTCTGTCCGCTGGTATCCATACTCTGTATCCTTTGGATATTTCGGAGTATCCTACAAGTACGCCTTCCTTGGAGCGAGCCTCCAATTTGCTTTTTCCGACTGACGTGTCCAAGCAAAATACCTTACAGCCAAATTCCCTTAAATGGCTCAGATTCGGAGGTTTTCCATTCCAGGCTTCATAGGGCGTCCTTCCGTTCAAGCAGGTCGTTGGACTTTGATTGCGTAAGTAGTTGGCCGTATTCACGGCTTCGGCCCAAAAACGTGACGGTAGGTTGGCTCCGATCAGTAGACAACGAGCGGTGTCAAGCAGGGTACGATTTTTTCGTTCGGCTAGCCCGTTTTGTTCCGGGTGGTAGGGCACCGATAATCTTCTCGAGATTCCAGAGCACTTGAGTAAGTTGTCGAATCTTCGATTTAAGTATTCTCCGCCATTGTCGCTTTGTAAGAATTTAATCTTCTTACCCTTGAGATTTTCAAATGTAGCCTTTACTTCTTTAAAAACATCGAAGACTTCATCCTTTAATTTGAGAAAACGTACTTCACACCAACGAGTGGATTCGTCGATAAATGTTGCGAAATATCTGGCTTTGCCTAGAGATTCGTGACGCATCGGTCCGCATACATCGGAATGGATGATTTCAAGGACGTCCAGCTGCTTTCGAGGATTAGTAGGAAAAGGTAATCTGGTCATTTTCCCTTTCAGACAAGTTTCGCAATGCATTTCCTCGCTCGGTTGCTTGATACAGACGCCTTCTAGCACTCGGTTGTTGCTCGCTTCGATTAGATCTTTGATGTTTAAATGGCCTATTCGTTTGTGCCATGTTTCAAGTGAATTACATGATGCATCAACAACGTTGGCGACTGCCGAGCGTTCGTGCGGCTGGTGGCATTCATCGATGTAGTAAAGGTTTCCTGTCCGATTTGCGATCATCTTCACGTTGCCGTCCTTATCCATTACGTCGGCTCTGTCCCTCTTGAATAGCACTTCGAATCCCTTGTCAGTGATTTTAGATACAGACATTAGATTCGTACGGAGTTCTGGCACATGTAAGACATCATTAAGAGAAATTTTCATGATCTTACCTAGCGCATCACTATAGATCTCTGCCGTTCCTTTAGCTTTAATGGCAGTGGAGCTATTATTCGCCATATTTACCTGCCCGATTTTCCCTTCTTCCAATTTCAAAAAAGATTCGGGATTTTTGCACAAATGTGATGTGGCTCCGCTGTCTAAACACCAGTACGACGTCTCTTCTTCTGAAGTTTGCAGTGCTTCATCGACGTAGAGGCTTAGGTCTTCGGCGTTTTTCGCCACGTTCTTTTTCTTCTCGCCGCAGTCGATAGCCTTGTGACCGACTTTATGGCATTTGTGGCATTTGTATTTAAATGACCCGCTTGTACCTTCGTTTGATTTAGGCTTCGATCCTTCTTCCTTGAGCTTCCTGAAGTTACGTTTGCCGGGATGATGCTTCGCCGAGTACATGGCTTGACTCTGATTCCGCGTTTCATTTAGGCGCGCCTCATACTCTTCTGCAATTTTTATTCTCAGAACATCTGGGGTCGGAAGTGTATCTCTCGATTCAATGGCGCATCTAAAATTCTCATATTTTTCGGGCAAACTATACAGTAGCATTATCGAAAGTAAATCTTTATCTACTTTTACCTCCATCTCTTCTAATTTGTCCACAGCGTCAAAGAATTTACCCAGGTGGTCCTTCACATCGCCTCCGTCGTCCATACGCTGCAGCATTAACTGCTTAAGCAGGGTAGCTTTTCGCGCCGGCCCTTTGGATTGATAAATTCCTTCAAGTTTAAGCCATACCTCTCTTGACGTGTTGCATCCTTTTATCTGCTTCAGTTCGGACGGGCTGATGCTCAGGATGATATCAGATTTTGCCTTGCTGTCGGCGGTTACCCATGCTGTAATGGCGGCTGCATTATCTTCCGGCTTTACGATGTCGCCGTTCACATAACCCCACGCGTCATTCTTCACCAGAAGTGCCTGCATCTGAAGTTTCCACGTGTCGTAGTTGACACGGTTCAGAGTTTCGATTCTAGCGACGTTCGAGCTCATTTTGATTTCTCGTCGTATTTCGATTTCATTCGATTTCTATCAGCGCACGGCGACTCTTTATTCACGCGTATAATTCTTGGCGCGCGGCCTGGGCCCATAATCTGTTACGATTAGGAGAGTAACTCAGGCACCTTACGATCTTAGTTACGAACAAATGTATTTAACGTACTCATTGTCAGATACAAAATGAAGAATGTAATAGCGGATCGTAACAAGGCACGCGTACACGCGGGACGTCTCTCTGAGGGCGAGTAAAGCGGAACCGGATCTAGTGAAATTAGACGGCGTACGCGCTGCCGTCTCGAGCGCTGTTGTCCCGAGCGCTGTCATGCAGGCCGTCCAGGGCAGCCACCTCAACAATCTTTTGTGAATTTCTTCTGCAGCAGTCACATAAAATGTTAAACAGTTTTGTCGAACTGTTGTAATAATGTCTGTATGCCCCTGCAGCATTAATTCGTTTAGATATTCGTCACATTCTGATCCTAAAGTAATTTCGTTAAGATTTTTTTAATTTTCTGTTAAAGAGAATACTGTGTTTATGGAGAAAGGTTTTAAGTGCTCCTCTTTTAAAAAGTTTCGGCAAATTTGGAAGAGAAAGTTTACAGATTTTGAGTGCAATAAATAGATTCTCGTTTCTAATGCTTGAAAAAATGCATTAAATGCATTGAAGAAATTTAAAACATAATTTAAGAATAGAAAATACGCTTTCATCTCTACGTTGCCCATCTGAGATAATAGATATTTTCCAGGTTTTGTTTTTTCACTAACAACCATTTCAGTAAGAAAATGCCTAATAGTATCCCAAGATTACAGAAGTCTTTCTACACACATATAGTGAGAAAGCCAGCGTGTATCACATAATTTTAATATTTTGCGATATTTTTTTTGGAAACATTCACAAAATTCCTTAAAAATAGCCGAACGTTTCGGACTGCTGTTAATGTAATTAGCAATTTTTTAAATAAAATTATCGCAAAATGAGGGTAATTTATCACAAGCAGCACGCGCTGCTAACGCAGCGGAATGGCAAGGGCATGAAAATGTAAATAAACGTGGACATACTTCTTCTAATTTTCTTTTGAATGATAAATGTTTCTCTATCATGACGGACGCATTGTCAGATGACAAGGCAACAATATTTGAAAAAGGTATCTGTAATTTGCACATTTCAAATTTAAATGCCTGAAACAACTTTTCTGCACTGGAATCTTTGGCATCAACATCAATTAATTTAACTAATTGAGATTGAATATCTAACGTCTCCGGGTCAACATAGCGAACAAGAAAAGTCATCCATTTAGTATTGCAAATATCGGATGTTTCGTCAATAAAGACTGTAAATTTTGTTTTCTGAAGTTTTTTTTTTTTATTAAGGTAATGATTCCCTTCTCGGGATACATGGCGTTTTACAGGGACGTACCCAACCCTTTACATATACCCATAAGATTTTAATCGGAACCTGGCCTTTGTACGGCCTTACAATGCTGCTGTTCTCTTTCCCTCCTTATTCCGATGATTTTAAGCATCCATTCCACTCCTTCTCCTCTTTCCGACATTATTGTTGATTCCGATATGCCCATTTCTTTCGTTTCTATGCATTCCGTCAAAATATGTTTCCAGGTTTCCTCTTTCTCTCCACATAATCTACATTCTCTTTTACTATCCTCCTCCCAATATCTATCTCCTTTCCATTCATTGCAGCATCTGAATCTGGCTAGGGTTTTCAGTCTTTTTCCTTTTCCTTTTTGGAAAGGAAAAGCCTAAGTATTTCGCTCTTCCTGCTCCCCTCCACTTTTTGTATTCTTTCGCCGAAACTGACTCTCTTATTTTATTTTCCCTTTCCTCCAGCAGCTTTCTTTTATACTTTTTCATCCATTCTTCAACTGTATTTGTTCCCTTGTCTTCCTTAGCTTCTCTCTCCTACCGACTCGTTCCTCCTGCTTCATAAAGTTCTTTCATCCTCTTACCAGTTTGTACTTTCCCACTCTATCTTATCCATCTCTCTTCTGCATTCTTTTAGTATCGCATTTTCTGACTCGCTCTTTATTCTGTCTTGGTACCTTATCGCTCTCCCTCCCGCTTCTAGGCTTATCTTCTCTATGTCTGTCTCCTCTCTGACTATGTATCCTGGGGTACACCTATCCAATCCAAGAACCCATTTTATGTACCTTTCTTGTAGTGCCTCGACTTCTTTCCATTCTCTCCATCCCCATACTTCTACTCCGTACAACATGATGCTTTTCACCATAACATTGAACATCATAATTCTTCTGTCAAAGTCTCCTCCAAATTTCCTCTCCCCTATTCCCCATATCTGTGCCATAGCTGCTGCTGCTCTTTTAACTACGTCCTTTATATGTGCATCGTCCTTGTTATTCTTCTTGAACGTGAAACCTAAGTACTTAAATTCTCTTACTTCTTCTAGTTCTTCATTCTTCCATTTCCACTTTCTTTCTTGGCTTCTTTCCTTTTTGCAAAATACTAATATCTTGGACTTACCCGCATTTAAAGTTAATCTCTTTCCTTCGAGGTATTTCTCCAAAGATTTCAGCATCCTCTTCATGTCTTTCTCAGACTCCGCCATCATTGCCAGGTCGTCTGCATATGCGAGTGTGAATATTTTCATTCTGCCGATTACAACTCCTCCGGTTTGTCTCTTCTTCAAAAATTCTTCCACGTCTGCCAAATATAATATGAAGAGTAGTGGGCTTAGGGGGCAGCCTTGTCTTAGTCCCCTCTCTGTCCAGAATCTTTCCGTTACCTTGTTTCCTGCTATCACTCTAGTCGTAGTCTCCTTATATATATCTTTTAGTCTTTTTATTAGTCTTTCACTGATTCCTTGTTTTTCCATGTTCTTCCATAGCAGCTCCCTATCTACCTTGTCGAACGCCGCTTTTACATCTGCAAAAAATACGTATAGCTTTCCCTTTTTCCTTACTAGCACCTTCTCCGCCGCCGTTTTCAATGCATATATATTATCTGTGCAGCTTCTTCCTTTTCTGAAGCCTGCTTGTGTTTCCGGTAATATTTTCAGCCGTTTTGTTTCTTCTCTTAACCTTCCTTCCAGAATTATCGCGTATATTTTGTATGCTGTGTCCAGAAGTGAAATCCCTCGATAATTTCCTGCTTCCTTTTTGCTACCCTTTTTATGTATTGGGTATATTCTTCCCTCTTTTCATCCACTTGGTATCTCCCCTCCTTGCCATATTTTTTGTAAAATTTTTCTTAATTTCCCTTTTGTTTCCTTGTCCGCATATAGCCAAGCTTCATTTTTTATACCGTCTTCTCCCGCTGCTTTCTTCTTCTTTAATCTTGCTATTGCTCCGCGTACTTCCTCCTCTGTTATATCATCGGTATTTTCCTCTATACTTCCTTCTAATACTTCCTCTTGCTGCTCTTTTGGCTTTTTATTTTCCTCTCTTGTATCTTTTCCCTCTAGCAATTCCATAAAGTGTCTTTTCCATTGTTCTTCTCCAATACTATTATCTGGCTTCTCTCTTCCTCCTCTCTCTTTCTTTATGTACTTCCAAATTTCCGTTTCATTGGTTACTTCCATTATCTTTTTCTGCTCTCTTTCTCTCTCTTCTCTCTGTTTCTTTTCACACAGCTTATTGTGTTTTTGTCTCTCTTCTATATATCTCCTTCTTTCAATTACTCCTCTCTTCATTTGCCTTAACACCCGGTTCAATCTTTTTTTGCTCTCTCTGCATTATTTGTCCCACCACTTCTTCTCGCCTATCTTGGGCTTTTTCAACCGGATGACCTTTTTACACACTGCTTTTCTGACTTCCTCGGCCAACTCATCCCATTCTTCTTGAATACCTTCCTTTTCTGCTTTTCTTTTCTCTAAGTTTTTTTTGTAAGAAGTTACCCCTTCTTCTGACCAGTCTTCTATCTCTTTCTCTTCTTCTTCCTCTGTTTCTTGTTCTATTTCCACTTCTACAGTTGTCTGTAGTGTTAATTCCAACGGCATATGGTCTGATTCAGTCCTTCCTCCTACTTTGAATTCTTCTATTACGTCCCACGCTTCTGCGTTGCAAATTGCATAATCTATTACCGAGCTACCTAGCGTTCCCGCAAACGTCCATTTTCCTTGCTCGTCACCTTCTATATTTCCATTCAGTAGTCCAAGTCCCATTTTTTCTACTGTCTCTATGAGTTCAACTCCCTGTCTGTTTTCAGTTTTATCCTTCGACTTCCTTATTCTGTCTCCTTCTTCTCCATTCCACTTCCATCCCGCCTTTTTCGGCTGTTCGGGCGTTGAAATCACCTCCTATTATTGTTTTTCTGTGACCTTCCTTTTCTATTAATTCCTTCATCTCCTCTAAGAGAGTTTTTTTTTCCTCTCTGTTGTATATTGATATGATCCTCCATTTTTCTTTCCCGATTTGCACATTGCAGCTGATTATCCCTTGGCTGTCCTTTTGTACACTTTCTTTCTCAATTGCTTTCCTTATTCCGGTTATCATGCCTCCAGATCCTCTGCCTTTCTTTTTATCTCTCTTTGCATATTGTATTTCCCAGCTAAAGTCCATTGGCAGCAGATGCTCTATCTTCCTCCACCCTTTCTCTTCTATCCAAGTTTCTGTGAGGTTGACTATGTCAAACTTCTTCACATAGTCCCAGAAATCTTTATCTTTCCTTGTTAGTCCGGCCACATTCCAAAACATTATACTTATTTTCTTTTTACTTTCCTTGTATTTATTGTTTTTGTTCTGCGCCTTCTTGACCTTCTCTACTCCGTTGCCATGCCATTCTCTCCGCTTTTTCGACCGGCCTCCGATTGTAAAAACGACTGCAACTCTAATTCTGCTTTGGCCTCGTTCCATCTGTACCATTTATTTTCTATTTTTAATTTCCAGTATCTAATTACCACTTCCTTCTCCTGCGCTCTCTGTTCTTTTGCCATCTTCACAATCTTCCTTTGTATTTCCCTTTCCTTTACCGTTCTATTATTTTCAATGTAGACTTCTTCTCTTCCCAATCGGCTTTTATTTTCCATTATTTTTCTTTTACTCTCTTGATCCTTTATTTTTGCTTGTATTATTTTTCCTCCTCCTACTAATCTTGCTCTTTCCACCTTCGTCTCTACTCCCAGCCGTTCTTTTACAAATTCTTCTACTTTCTCTTCCAGGCCTTTTCTTTCCCCTCCTACACTCAAGCCTTTTATAATAATATTATTCTTTCTTTCTTCTCTATCCTTTTTCTCTATCATGATTTCCATTTCTTTTACTTGTTTCCTCAATTCGTCTGTGTTTTCGCTCGTTCCCGGTATATTCTTCTGATTGCCTTCCTCGATCCTACTAAGTCTGGCTTCTATTGTCTTGATTTTATTTGTTTGCTCACTTCCCAATATTTTCTTCTCAAAATCCTTTAACTTTCCTTCTATTTTTCTTTCTAGTTCCTTTTCTTTCAGGGCAATTCTCTCTCTTTCGGTACGCAATTCCTCTTTCAGCTGTTGCATCTCACTTCTTATTTCTTTATTTTCCTGTGTGAGCATATCCTTCATGTCTCTCATTTGTATTGTCAGTGCTATCAGAATATCTCTTTCACTCTTTCCGTCCCACATATCTTCCATTTCTCGGTCTGTCGGTCTTTGTCGGTCTGCAACTCCTTATTTTGTGCAAAAGCGGACGTATCCTTTCCTTTCTGTTTCGTCTCGTCGTCTTTCAGCGGCGGGTCCCTCTCGTCGTTCCTCCGCTTGCCCTTTTGTACGTGCCCTTCCTCTTCTGGTGAGAGCTCACCTCTCTTTCTCTTGATTACGAAATCAAGGATCGAGCCGCAGCTCTGCGTTCTCTCTCTCACCAACCTGGCGGCCTGACTCGGTCTTCCTCTTCTCGTCGGTGTTATCGCTGTCTCCTCTTGGGACTTATCGTTTACCGTCTCAGCTGACGGTCCTTTCACCGCTCTCCTTGCTTCCTTTTCCTCCACGCAGGTGGCGCCTTCAGTCCCTTTTCCGCTCTCCATGCACCTCTCCGGTGCCCTTTGGTTCTTTCTAACCTCACTTCCTTGCAGCAAAACAGAGTCACAAATCCTCAAAAAACGTTTCCCTTGCGGCTCCCGCGTTGCTTCCTTATATCTGCGATTGAGCTTGCAGTTCTGCGCATGCAAAATACCTGAAACAAAGTCGCCCTAGGGCGATTGGACGGCAGATAAACTCGGAAATAAGCCGACGCGCTTGACAGACGTGCTTTCGCTTACTTACTCCGTGGAGATCCCCTTTCTGAATTTTGTTAACGACACGTTCCGTTTCGACTGGACACAAAACGTTTGTAATAATATTTTTACATTTTGTTCGGCCCATGCTCATGCTTTTCATCGCAATAACATCATCTGAATCATCTATATTAACTTGAAAAAAGTTAAGAAGAACACTAGCATTTTTATAAGGAATATTGTTCTCAGCAATTAATGCGCTAAATTTAATCTCCAATCTTTTTTTACGCTCATCAAATAACAAGCGCAGTTGATTACTTTGCGTATTTGAATTTTCATTTGATTCGTTTTCTGTATTACAATTTTTTTGTGAATTTTCTATATGAGTTGTAGATTTTGCATGACGATGGATTTGCGATAAACCACCAACACTAAATTTATCGCAAGTTAAGCAAAAGAATGAACTTGGATCATTTGGCACTTCGCGTAACCAACATTGAAATTGCTCCATATCTAACCATTGTCGTTGAAATATTGATTTACGAACTTTTTTCTTTGGCAAATGATTATCATCATTACTATTTAACAATAATTTTTCTTTTTCTTTGTGATATGCAGAATTCACATGTTTAGAAATATGTGTTGAATTGCATGAAAAATTTTTATTGCATATATTACAATAATAAAGACTATTATTAGATGATACTTTGCGTATCCAAGATTTATATCGATCATCATTAAACAAAGCTTCTACAAAGCTTCGCTTAGGTCTTTTCGTTAATTTATCACACATTTCCATGAATTATAAAATAATGACAGAAAACAAAAAATACAAATGTAAAAATATAACAGGGACGAAAAATGTTGTGAGTGTAAATTTGAGTGTGTGAATGTGACTATATGAATACGGGTGGAGCGTATGTGTATGTGTACGTGTGTGTGTGTGTCTGCGTGCGTGTGTTACCTTGAAAACTCGTGAATGAGTTGCTTTCGTTAAAATGTATACTCAACGAAGCGGTCAACGACACGACATTTTTTAACAAACAGGCAGACACGCATAGACTAGAAGCCAAATGAAAAACGCTTGTTGACATTGTTGACTCGCGGAACTAGCGGACGATATGGGGAAAACAAAAGATATGGCGAAAGAAGACAGCGTGCACACTACGATGCAGGATCAGCAGGATACAATGGGTTAGTCAGAAACAATTCATTATAATTTATTTAGAATCTGTATCAATATATTTATAATGTATATCAATGTTTTATTAATGTATTGGTAATAGAGCAAGTATATCGTTTAGTAAGACTGATATACTTGAAATATACCAGTATTATACATGAATATGATAGTAATACGATACTGATATGTATTTTACTTATGTATTTTACAGGTAAAAACATGAAGGCCCCTGAGAAATTGGACCAGTTGTTGCACTTGCATCAGCAACAGCAAATGCAACTGCAACAGCTGTCCCAGCAAATGCAAACTCTGCAGCAGGGCCAGCAGAGCCAGCAGAGCCAGCAGGGCCAGCAGGGCCAGCCGCAGCAGGAAGGACAACAGGAGGGACACCTTCCGCAGCAGCAGCAACAACAACAGCAAGGTATATTATATATACATAGGTACATACATACATACATACATACATGTATACATACGTGCAATGTAATATTACATAGCAATATTACATATATATGTATATATAAAAAAATATATATGTGTGTCATGTGTGTGTGTGTGCGTGTGCGTGTGCGTGTGCGTGTGCGTGTGTGTGTGTGTGTGTGTGTGTGTGTGTGTGTGTGTGTTGCTTTTCCGCCATTTGTCATTTATTTGTACATTTTAATTTCAGATCTTTTCCAAGGACGAGGCCGTGGCAGTGGAGGTGGGCAGTCACGTGCCCGCTGGTACAGGCAGCGGGGGGACCTCACAAAGTTTCCTTGGAGAGGACCCAAAAATGGTGGAAGAGGTGGACGCGGAAGAGGTGGACGTGGAGGAAGGGGGAGAATCCAAATAAAAAATTATTATTTTAATTAATTTGTAACGAAACGCAATAAAACAGAAAAATGCAAAATGCGCATTTGTCTTATTACCTAAAATTTTTTCCAATTATATAACATGTAAGAATTATATAACATGTCAAATAGTTTTCTTAAATAACTGTAACTACATTTGTGTGCCTTTCTATCATTACATTCTATGAAATATTCCTAATATTATCATCCTAAAATAATTTTATCAAAAAATGTTTATTTGTCTTTGAAGAAAATACACTGTATAGGAAAGTTCCAAATGTCTTTTTTTCCAAAAATGTTAACAGACCGATAAGTTTATATATGAAGACAAAAGCTTATTATAATTTTTTATGTATATTTGACATTTTTGTAATATATGTAATACACGTATCCAAAAATCTAATGTAAAATCCAACGTATCTTTTTAAATAATTATCACACATCGTAATTACTATTAATAAACAAACATATTTTACATATAATTATGTGTATTTTTGAGATTTATGTTAACAAATTTTATCACGCAAATGTGTGCCATTTATCATTATTATCATTAACTTTTTATACAATAATGATCACCATATGTAGAACGACACATTGGATTTTTGTACTCACATGCATATTATTAGAAATACATTAAGGGGTAATATCACCTTGTGTTCACTAAAAGTAGAGTCATTTTTCTAAATTTATTATAAAAAAATGAAAAGATTGATTAATATTCGGGTTTTTACATACAAAAGTACAAGTCTTAAGGTACATAAAAAAATTTTTTTTTAGATTTTTAAAAACAAAATGGCGGCGTGGCAGCTCTCGCAAAACAGCCCTTTTTTTTCTTGACCTCCCTTGCCGTACCGCTACAGGTCGCAATTTTGCACCTAGAACAACAAACCAAAAATTTTCTGAAAATATGGTCCAAAATCTAGTGAACATCGTAGGATTTTTCCGAAAAATTGATTTGAAAAAAAAAATGGCGTCGATTTGAATTTTTGTCTTTTTTTTGTGGAAAAAATTGCTTGAAAATCGGCCATAGAATCAGCAAATTTTAATTTATCGAAAAAATCCTACGATGTTCACTAGATTTTGGACCATATTTTCAGAAAATTTTTGGTTTGTTGTTCTAGGTGCAAAATTGCGACCTGTAGCGGTACGGCAAGGGAGGTCAAGAAAAAAAAGGGCTGTTTTGCGAGAGCTGCCACGCCGCCATTTGTTTTTAAAAATCTAAAAAAAAAATTTTTATGTACCTTAAGACTTGTACTTTCGTATGTAAAAACTCGAATATTAATCAATCTTTTCATTTTTTTATAATAAATTCAGAAAAATGACCCTACTTTTAGTGAACACAAGGTGATATTACCCCTTAAAGAAATGTAAAATATAATTTTCAAGTTCAAATAAGCCTTTGTCTGTATACAAACTTTTGCTTCCAAGTCTGTTATACATTTTTTTAGGAACATTTACAATTTTTTGATACAACATTTTCTTTAAAAAAAATTTTAAATCTATTTATCTTTGGATGAAATTTAGGATGTGAGAAATACCTTAAGAAATTAATGATGCACGGGCATACAGACGTTTTTTTAACCATTCGAGAAAACTGCTCAACATTTTATGTGATTGTGGACCATTCGTAGGCTGGACTGCTACAAAGGAGTATTTTAAAGCTACATGCTGCGGATGATATCGTCTCGTTTGCAGATTGAAAATGTTCAATGTTATATTATCAAAATCTTGCACATTTAACATCACGCTTACAAACGATAAGCGTGTAAAAAATCTTGTCAGCATTTGACATCACGCTTATAAAAACATACAAGAAATCTGCCAAAGAAATATAAAAGTGCTAAAAACTTATGTGCAATATAACACACACACACACACACACACACACACACACACACACACACACACACACACGCACGCACGCACGCACGCACGCACGCACGCACGCACGCACGCACGCACGCACGCACGCACGCACGCACGCGCACGCGCACGCACGCACGCACGCACGCACGCAGCGCACGCACGCACGCGCGCACACGCGCACACACGCACACACGCCGCACACACGCGCACACACGCGCACACACGCGCACACACGCGCACACACGCGCACACACGCGCACACACGCGCACACACGCGCACACACGCGCACACACGCGCACACACGCGCACACACGCGCACACACACACACACACACACACACACACACACACACACACACACACACACACACGTATATTATGTACTTCTATTTATCTCCAGCACACCTGAATGACGTTGAATACGTACCACCGGATGAACAACAATTGACTGAGTTGGAGACACTAACTGATGTGACACAAGACGGAACCATGTTAAAAGTAACATATAATTATCAGGGCGAGTTATATGAAGTGACAGAAAGTAGTGAAACTCACTCTAAACTACAGACAGGTTAGTGTTAGTGGAATTTATCTACACAATATATTGAACATAGAAATTATAGGTTTCTCGTAGTAGTACAAGTGCGAGCAAATAATATATGAATTGTCATGAAATAAACTATTTTTTTGCAGATGTAAATTTCCTCGCCGAATTTTTCCAAAAAGTTACTGAAAAGAACGTTGTACAAGATAACGTGGGTGAATCTAACTGTAGCCAAATCAACCCGGTTCACACAATGGTAGCACAAGAGGACCTCAACGAAATACCTAACAATGATGAAAACGGTACATTATGAATTTCCTAAATTAATGTGTTAGAGATTAAGTTAAGTTTAAAAAAGAACAATACGCACATTTGTTTGATACGATAATCAATTTTTTATATATTCTTTATTTCAGATTCTAAATTTGAATGGGATCATAAATCTATTTTATTCCTCCTATCCAAATATTCCGAACGGCTGGCGAAATTTAGAAATCCAACAATAAAAAAAATTACGCTTTGAAAAGAAATAAAAAAAAGAATTTGATGACTTAGGGATTTCGCAGGTTACTGCACAAATGATTGACCATAAATTTCGCAATTTGAAAACCAGATATAAACGTATAAAAAATAATAACCAAAAAACCGGACGAGGGCGACAGCCATGGGAGTGGTACCAGCAGATGGCGGAATTTTGGAAAATGATAAATCTGTCAATTTTGACACCGGTATTGCGTCAATGGATGATGGACCAATCAACTTATTGCAGCGCAGGATTTCATCAGCATACAGGTTATCACTGACATATTTTTAAGACAATTATGATTTCGCGCATTTCTCGTCACATATTCGGTCTTTTTCCTCGTTTTCTGACGCGTTTTCGGACAGTGATGCAGAAGTTAGTGCTGATACGCCCTCCACTTCACGCCACCCGGATGATGGCGATCGTAGTTGTAGTCCAAATGGAGAGTCAACATCACCAGAGACTGCACAATCTTCAACATTTTCTACCCCGTCGAAAGAATATAAAAGTAGAAAATCCACCCATGCAAAAAAATTATACTCACAAAGAAACAGAGCATTGCAACAGGAGGAAAGCAAAATAGATGTACTTCGAAGCATTGAAAATACATATAACAGAATTGCTACAGCAGTTACACATAAAAATGAATTATTGCAACGTAAAAATCAAATATTGGAAAGACAAAATAAACTTTTGAAAAATTTAATTGAGAGAATAATACCACGCAATACAAGCTTCCTAATTAAAAAAAAATTAGTCTTTATATATAGGTATCTTAATAAATAAAAAATGATTTAATTTTATAACAAAAATAAAAAATTTATTATAACAATAAACAAAAATACTTGCAGTTTACAAGTTATTCATTATTTATTCACTATAGAATTAATTGCAGTTCACTAAACTGCTATTGTTTATGAATATTGTAATTAGTGATTATTGTAATACATTAAAGAAAAGTCACATAATATATTAACGATAGAAAGAAATACAAGCAGTATTCTTTAATAATTTCCATATATATATAACGATAATCTTACATTATAAAAATTATTTTACAGCAATCAGCGAATGTATTTCTTCCTATTGCGAAAATTCTTACATTGTATCACTGCGATCTCTATACTACGAACGCGACTATTAGTTCAGCGACATCTAGATCTTGACAGAGAACAGATAGTTGCGCGTGAACTTGCGTTCCATTCAGTGCTAGTCTAGCACGTGCTAATACTTCCTTTCCTCCTCGGAAGACGCCACTCAGGAGCAGATTGTGAGCAGCCGCTTCGGCTCCTTATAAAGACGTCACTGCGTTTCCCAAAGCGAATGTCTCCTCTAGCTTGACAAATCCTTTCGCAGCGTATTGTTACGTGTGAGCAAAATTTTATTCAATCTTTAAATAGCCAGGAATGTAATCGATATTGATTAATTATCCGATTTCTAATGGAGAGACGGTTCTCAGGCCGCGAGTCGCAGGGCATCGAATTACGCTTATTGATAAGACCTTCCTCCTCCTTTAATATTCAAAGACAAAGAAGTGGTGAGAAGCTCGCGCGGGGGGTTCTTGCCACTTGAGTATAAATAAGCGCGAAAAATCATAGTTAAGCAGTTCTGTTAGCAGAACAGTTTAGTTGTCAATCGGTTGTTAGTCAGTCAATTACTAATCAGTAAATCATTTTCCTGCGTTCGTAAACTGACAGTTATCTTTATAAACTCTGACTTCATCAAATCTTAAGACAGATCTTATTAGGACTTTGAATAAGTTCTCGCTGTTTTTTCGTAAAAATGAATGCTTTATTTTAAAAAATTAGTAAAGAACCTGTTATTGAAAGTATTGTCCATCGCTGTCCACTACTTTCTCCCATCTTTCTGGCAGCATGTGAATACCACGTCGAAAGAACGCCTCATCTTTCGAGATTATCCACGAATCGACCCATTTTTTGGCATCTTCATAAGAATGGAAGTGCTGCTCAGCCAGGCCATGAGTCATCGATCGGAACAAGTGGTAATCGGAAGGAGCAATGTCCGGTGAATACGGCGGGTGGGGTAGGACTTCCCATTTGAGCGTTTCTAAATAGGTTTTGACCGGTTTTGCAACATGTGGCCGAGCGTTGTCATGCTGCAAAATTATTTTGTCGTGTCTATCCTCGTATTGAGGCCGTTTTTCCTTCAATGCTCGCCTCAAACGCATCAATTGTAGTCGATAGCGATCTCCCATGATGGTTTCGTAGGGTTTGAGGAGCTCATAATAAATTACACCCAGCTGATCCCACCAAATGCAGAGCATGAGCTTGGAACCATGGATATTCTGCTTTGCCGTCAATGTTGGTGCATGGCCGGGCTTACCCCACGATTTTCTACGCTTCGGGTTATCGTAGTGTATCCACTTTTCATCGCCACGATACGATGCAAAAAACCTTTCCTTTTATGCCGTTGGAGCAACTGTTCACACGTGAAAAAACGCCGTTCGACGTCTCTCGGCTTCAATTCGTACGGCACCCAATTTCCTTGCTTTTGAATCATTCCTAATGCTTTTAAACGTTTGGCAACTGTTGTGTGATCAACTCCTAATGATTCTGCAAGTTTATTTTGCGTCTGACTTGAGTCTTCATCGAGTAATGCTTCCAATTCTTCGTCTTCAAATTTTTTCGGTGCGCCAGAGCGTTCTTTATCTTTAACATCAAAATCATTATTTTTAAAGCGTCTAAACCAATCTCTGCATGTTGTTTCCGACAAAGCATAGTCGCCGTAAGTCTCCACAAGAATTCTATGTGCTTTAGCTGCAGATTTTTTTTGAAAAAAGTAATGCAGTAAAATTCCCCGCAAATACTCTTTTTTTGGCACGAAATTCGACATGTTTAACGCAATAAAAAAATTTGTTGTTTACACTTTGGCGGAATAACATATACCGTTATTTCGAGCCTAGTGGTGGAGGTTCACGATGAAGTTGGCTGTAATATTGCCTGATTCAAAAAAACTAAGATAACGCCATCTATCGGGAAACAACGAGAACTTATTCAAGTCCCTAATAATATAAATTTTATAATTTAATATAATTTATAAATAAAATTTAAATTTTTCGCTTATACATTATAAGGAACATAGAAACATCAAAACAGTTTTAACGTCTTTGGTAAATTAGAATAAAATACAATAAAATTATAAAATTAAAAGGACATGTTAATGAAAATTAACATACGTTTTACGTTACTTATTTATATGAACTTGAATATTGTACTATATATTATTATAATAACAACTGATTTATCTCCTCTGCTTTATGAGCATCCGACTCGGGCACTGATTCGTACGTTTTCATGTTACTGATGCTTTTCAAAACTTTATCAGGCAAAGTGTAATTATTACAGTAAACATCGAGCCTTTTGAGTCCGAATCTAATATGCAAAACATTATTCAATAACTGAAGTTTTATTTTATTTTGCAACTTAGTTTTAACTAAATTCATTTGACTAAATACTCGCTCAATATCGGCATTAGAGTGAGGAAGACATAGAATTTTAAAGGCTAAATCGACTAAGTTTTCAAAAGGATTTTGTCCACTAGCATCTCAATAATTTATTACTTCTATCCAAAATTTTTCTGTGTCTTGTCTTTCTTCCCATCTAACGTGATGAATATTTTCCCACTGTAATTCGATTTGAGCGATAGTTATCACGTCTTTCTTACTGTAATACAAAGTGTTGTGCCGTTACCTCGAATTGGAAGAATCGGCACAGAGTTCTTTGGATCCGTCGGGAGAAAGGAACAATCACTAAACAGCTGCTTGTTTTCAATAGCGATTTAATAAAACGTTTATTTATCAAACACAAATATCTTCTTTAGTTCACTGCCCTGACTTGCGGGCGTTCGCTATTACATTCAGTTACGTCGGTCACACTTATCGGTGTCTCGCGGTACGCGCTCGGTTATTAGACTGCCCGCCGCTTCTCGGAAGGGCGGGCTTTTTATCTCTCGCGTATTACTTCCGCGATGCTGACTTAGCTGTCAGCGCTTTTGCTTCCGGGTGTGCGACCTGGAAGCCGTTTGCGACAGCCGGAATGCCACCTCAGGAGAGTTTGGCAATATTCGGGATGCGCGCTGACAGCTAGGTGTCGCAATTAGGTCACGGCGACGTCCGCCTCACAACAAAAGCTACATCTGTGATCGGAAGTTTATTTGCTTTTAAGCATTCGATTACAGAAAAAGCATTTATGCGCTCCAATATCTTAATATTATCAGGTAAATGATTTTTTAATTGTTTCGCCAGGGCAATTAGAAAGGAGATACATCTGGATTTCAAATTTTCTTTTTCCTGACCCACAATTTTGTTTTCTGTACAAGAAGAATCAAATGCGTAACCCAAGGCAGGTGAGGGATCCAAATACTTTTCAATGTCTTGCTCGTAAATATCTGTTCTCGCCGTTGGGAGTAAAATTTTATTGGCAACCGTTGAATAAAGTCTTTTAATGTCCAAAAGTAGCTTTGTTGGATCAGCCACTTTTGATTCAAAGTTCTTGTTTGTTTTCTGCACCATATTTAAAATCGGATACAAAAAATTAAGATAGGTGAAGTTTTTCTTATCGCAATACATGGAATATAATAGTTCAGCTGTCATTGACAGCTGTCATTGTGTAACAGTTGTCATTGACTCGTGAAATTTCGAAGTGCGTTTTCAACTCTGTTTATTGATCTAAAATTCGTTTGACTGCAGGCTCGATTGATAAATAACCATCGCGTGTCCGCAACTTGCAAAATTTTCAAGGGTTGTTGACCATCGTTTAACGTCTGATAAATCTGCGCGTAATTTAACTGTCGTATAGACAAATTAGCAAACCAATTATAAGTTTCTTTAATTAAAAACTCAATATTTCGAGGCAACGTATTTTCGATCGCCTTCAAGATGGCAAGTTGGAGTGAATGACACACGCATCGAATTAATATTAGATGAGGTACATCTTTTTTCAATCGCGCGTAAACGCCTGAATTCAGTCCTAAAATCGTCGATGCATTGTCAGTGCCAATTTCTTGCATTTTAATTAACTGCAATTTTGCGTCAATCAATAACTTTTTTATTGCACTTACAATGGACTCCGCGGTGCCATTTTCAATATGAATCAGGCTTAAAAAAGTCGATACAATTTTTTTTTGTTCGACGCTGTAATATCTAATGGCGATACCAAGCATTTTATTCACTGTAATATCAGTAGATTTATCTATTAATAAACTATAATATCCATCACCAATATCTTTGACTAGTGCCTCGTAAAAATAAGATCCTATCACATTATTGATTATGTTTGTACATTTGGTTCTGTGTAAGCTTATATTAAAAAGCGTATCTTTATGGAGATCGCTTAAATGATCGACACTTGCGATTGATGTATGTGCGGTGACGTAAAGAGAAAGTTGAGCTTCTTTACGCTGTTTCTTGGTACATGTGTCGATGGGTTGAAACGGTATCATCTGTTGTCTCTTACTCGAAAATGGTTTTGATGCTGCAACGTGCTTTAAAGTCTGCCCGTGTTTTAAAAGATCTCCTAGCTTAGCGTTGAGCAACACTTTACAATATCTGCAGTATGCCTTTGATGAGTCGGAAGTGCACGGATTGAGCCAGTCTTTTGTCGCCTCCAATTTCTCCCATTTCTTTCGATATTTTTGAGTATATTGTGGAGGCACTAAGAATTAAAAATATTAAAACTTTATATGTAAGGTACTTCCTTGCATATACTTAAATGCATGTTTGATGTTAAAATATAATAAAAGTTGAAGGTATATGTATAACAATCTTCGTGGTAGTCTCGACGAATCGCGACAGATATAACTAAACTTGGAAATTGGAGAGAAATCTCCATGAACTAATCTTTCCGGGCACAGTCTTGACTTGCGAGAGTAATGTTGATTTCATATGCGCGATAAGGGACATATACGACGGAAAAAAACAATTACACTATCATTTTTTACCAGTGCTTATTTTGATTCTCGCAATCAAATTAGCACAAACTTATACCCAAAGAGTATATGCATTTCTTTGAAAATATATTTATTGTTCACTACGTGAGTGGCATTTAGAATTACTTACTTTCTAATCAGCCATCGATTGATGAGTACAATTTGTGTAAGTTGTTTATTGTGGAAACATTATTGTTCTGTATCACATCTTATCCTCGAAGCAGCGAGGTGCGAAAAGCAAAGCACAGGTGACACTAAAAATTCTACCGAGCCTTGACAAAGGGCCGATTTCACAGTCTCTGATTAACTTGATCCTCCGATTAAACTCACTCTGCATCTCTTTCTAACTGTCCCCCTTATAACCATTTCTATCAATGTAGATTAACTTTAATCTCGGTTTAACTTACTTTTTATCTTTTTCAATTTTCAAAACTAGAAAAAGATAAAAAGTAAGTTAAACCGAGATTGAAGTTAATCTGCATTGATAGAAATGAACATTAGAGACAAAGAGTGAGTTTAATCGGAGGATCAAGTTAATCAGAGGCGGTGAAATCGGTCCAAAGGGCGTGTTTTACTTTACGATCTCAACGCTCTTAGAATTGTTAGAATTTCAGCTACAGCCTTGTTGTTTATTAAGTAAGGACAAATGACGTTCGCGAGTGTTGCGAGTATTAAATAAAACGCGCGCAATCATGAAAGCAGTCGAGGCAAGAGGCAACAAAGGTTGTGTTCCAAAATTTACTGCCAACACTGAAAATCTATAGTGTATGAACGTTACCGTAAACTATAGATTTTTAGCGCTGGCAGCGCTGGCAGTGAATTTTGGAACATTACAAAAAACGAGCTTAAAAATCAACAAATTAATAGACGGCGATACGAGTCAGGCGCGGTACGTAGTGCGCAAGTAAAGAAATAGTTACCGAAATAACGAATTACAATGTATATATATATATATACATGTATTCCAACTTAATAAACTGCGCGCCGATTATTTGTCGGACTTGAAACGCAGCTATCGTTGGAAAATTAATCCCCTTCCCTCCCCGAATTAAATCTACATGATTTAATTATTTAAAAAACCGTCAAGAAATTATTGCGAAAAATATTACCACATGCCTCGGTAGTCGAATTGGTACGACGCCCTACACGGAATGAGGGAGGTTCCAGGTTCGAATCCTGGCTGAGGTAATATTTTTCGCAATAATTTCTTGACGGTTTTTTAAATAATTAAATCGTGTAGATTTAATTCGGGGAGGGAAGGGGATTAATTTTCCAACGATAGCTGCGTTTCAAGTCCGACAAATAATCGGCGCGCAGTTTATTAAGTTGGAATACATGTATATATATATATATATATATATATATATATATATATATATATACTTTTATATAATATATATAAAATATGTATATAATATATATACTTTTGTTATTCAGAACGTTATAACAATTTTTCAAAAATTTATAAATCAATAAAAAAATAAATACATTTTTCTTATAAGTACAATTATTATATTCAACTCGTATTTCTTTATGCAAATATATGTATAGTGAAACGTATATAAATACTACGTACATACTATATGCATATGATACATATGTGAAATATTTATTTAAACATATCTACATAGCTCTCTACATCAGTTACGAAATATTACAAAATTAGGAAACAAAAAGTATCAGCGCAAGTTTTGATAAAACCTGCGTCTCCACTATTCTTATTCTTGTTCTCAGTGCCTCAGTGCACAGATATATAACATCTTTCTTCAATTGTACATTATCAATCGCCCATCAACCATTACAAAATATAAGAACAAGAGGCACGAAACATACGGATAAATGTATTTTCTTATATTCCACATGTTGGATGATTATTTGTATTGTTAGTATACATTTAAAACATTGAAGTATTACGCATGATAAGTTTTCTGTATTTGTTATGTAAAAATAATAATATAACAAATAAAGAAAACTTATCATGCATAATTTCAATATTTTATACTAACATGTAACGTGTATGGAGTATAAGAAAAAATACATTTATCCGTATGTTTCTTGTGCTTTATTATATTTTGTTCTGCTTGACGGGCAATTGATAGTGTAAAAATAAATAGAGATATATGTTATATATCAGTGCACTATGGCACTGACAGCAAGAATAGGAATAGCGGAAACGCAGGATGAAAACTTGCGCTGTCAATTTTATTTCCTAACTTGTTATATTTTGTAAGAGGTAGCGATATTAATTTCTTACGGAATAGAAATAAACTTGAAATTATCATTTCTTTTCCAAATAGAAATATAAATATTTCGCAGATGTATCATATGCATATAACATACATTTGCAGTTCCGTGCAATGATACATAAAATGTAAGGCAGCTCATAAATCACTTCTTTTATATGTAGGTTGTGCGCGAATGGGTGAAGGAAATTAGAGTTCGAGGTTATTGAAAAGTTCAAGTTTATCACGAAATGTCTATAATTAAGATTGCGGCTATTTACAATTATTTACAGTTCTTTATTTTCGCGGACAATAGCGAAAGCGCGGATGAAGACGCGCGAGAAAGATGTTCGTTCCGCGACCAAGAGAATGACGCGGCGAATGCTCGCGGTAAAGACGATGGCTCGGCGGCGAGTTTAATATCGCGAGCAGCGATGCGTCGGAACTCGAAGCGAACCGAGGTATTAGCACGAAATACGGAATCGTAATTTCGACAAGTTAATTCGGCGTACTGTTATCGAGTGCTCGTTTTCGGCGCGGAGGGCCGGAGCTTTATACCCTCGGGCTCCGGTCCCCCGGCAACGGGCTGAAAATTCAGAGGAGCCAATCGGGTGCCGCCACTTCGAAAAGGAGCTTGATTTCGGAAAGTCAAACGGCTCCGCAGATCACACGGCCGGCGACCAATCATCTGTTTTCGCCGAATCTCCTGCTTCGTCCCGGGGTGTTTACCTCGCGCACTGAGGCCCCGAGACAAAGGAAGAGAGTCGGATACACGCAATAACGAGCTTGTTTTTCTGTTCCTCGATATTTCGTAGAAACGACCTGCTTATTTCTCGAATACGATCTCGAATTAGCGTCGTTTCCCGAAATGCGTTGAATTCCCGTTTACAGATCAATTTCTCGAAATTTAGTCCGTTATAAATTTACGTTCGATCCCGAACATAGGTACTGAATAATAGTAACTAACGGTTCCCGGTAGGCTGCAATATTCTGTAATGCAGTAAAAAATTGTAATATAACATCCCTAACATTTTTAATAAAATTAAAAATAAAAAATAACATTTCTAAATCAAAGTGTAAATTATAATAACAACGCGAAAGTTGTTGCAAATAAGTACAAAGGAATATTGCACACTAAATACTGTAATATAAATTTTAGAGATGTGTGTATATGCAAGACTTTTTCACATATACACACATGAGCTAGTATAAACAGAGTGAGGCAGCATAGTAAGAATAGTGAGTTTTGCTATATAGTCGCGACGTGAAAACAAAAGACATTATAGGAGATCATCTGATCGTTCAGAGATCCGTAGTAACAAACGCGCTATCGCTGTGAGTTACTGTAGTGATTCTGTGTGTTACAATTACATGTGTCTTTGCAGTATTTTATAATACTCGCAGTAGTACGTAATTGTAATACTTGTGATTATATTATGGGTGTACACGGAAAGAAGCCTCTATCTGTCCGCAGGCCCTCTCAGAAGAAAGGTTGGGTACAAAGGTTAGTATATTTGTCATATAACATTTATACAGACAAATACACAGACAGACAGACAGAGACAACAGACAGTTTTTCTTGTAATCATTTCGTTTAGAAGCGTTCTTTCTCTATACGAAAAAAGTTCGAGTTTACAAATTTCTTATATGAACGTTTCTTGGAATTTTGACATTTTTATTTCTCAGCAAACACTACATAATATATATGACATACATTGTAATTTTACACACAACAATTGCAGTAATGTACGTATTTCACATTGTCGTAGCCCGACCAGCTTTTGGGAACAAGAACACGTTTAATAACCAATACGTGATTAAATGATTAAATTATTAAAGAGGAACGTGACGAGAAGAAAGCGATTCACAGTTCTGTTCCCAGAATGCTGAGACAGCGGCGGAGTCGTGCGGAACAGATACGGAGCAGCAGACGTGCTCTGATCGGGGTCACCGCACTCCTTCCGCCTTAATGAAAATAATATATAAGTCAATAGCGACAGGATCAGATCAGATCGCTTCTAGAGTTAACCGCGCATCCTTGACGCGTAGTGTATTAAATACTTGTAATAAAGTGAGAGCAAAACCTCTTTTACTGTGAAGTACGGAGTGTCTTTCTATTAGTGCGTGGATCCTAATCCTTTGGGCGCCTACATCCCGACAAAGTCCCTCCTTACGGCTACGGGCACAACATTAATTGGTGGCAGCGGTGGGATGCGCCAGCACTAGTGAGGCAAAAGAGTGAAAACGCTAATCACTACACAAGAGAAAACCGTGGAAAGAAAAACCACGACAAACATTAAAGAAAAAGCGGCAGATGACTACACTGTCAGCAAACTACATCGCAACCAAGGGGAAAGAACGTCGACGCAAGGACCGACGAGACATTCGGTACAGCGAGACGTAAGGACCGACGAGACATTCGGTACAACAAGACGGCAGCGATAGTGCAACCCGAGAAGACATCAACCTACCTCAACGCACGAGACAACATCCGGATCGAGTCAACGGCCAACAACGCTGAACGAGAACAGCAACGTCAGCAGCCAACACCAACACCGACAGTGACATCACATGCGAGGCGAACAGCGAAACGCGATGCAGATTCTCATCGTACTGTAAGTCGCTATAAATATTGTAAAACCGCGTGAATGTCGTTAGGCCGAAGTGCGAGTGCACAAAACGTTGCGAATTCGTCTGGGCTACTTAGCGAGTCAACAGAGCGAGCCATACGCAACAGCCGTGTAAACCCCGCGATAGTAGTAACCGAAGCGATCTCCGACATACGCGAAAACGTACGTCGTAACTTAGCAAATTACTATTCGAGCGAAAGTTCGCCCGAACCTAGTGAGCATGAATTAATAATTCTCGGCGAGACAACCGATGAGTTAACCGCGAGTCACGAGGAACAAATCCCCGACGCAGAATCCGACATAGGCACGCCCAATAGAGTATCACACCGCCGTGAATACTCTTTGATATCTTACGATTCGAGCCTGTTTGAGCCCCAAGAATATTATACGAGCATGAGTCACTTAAGAGTAAACAACTCGCAAAACGTTCCCGTCGACGAAGTTGACAAGGAAATCGACCGCTTACGCGACGAATCAAGCCGGATAAACGCGAGCGCACGAATACCAGGAAATGCGGTAAGCTCTCCAACCCAACAACCTGACGATGTTAGAGCAATGATACACAATATGATGAACATAATGCACGGTTTGAGATTAGAGATAGATAGCTTGCGCGAAAGGAGACAACCGTTGAGCCCGCGCGGCGATGAGCCAAACCGACACACGATTACGGGTACGATAGACACAATATTGCGTACGGGCGCACTTCAAATGATATTCGAAACCAAGCCGAACATGCGATAGGGTACTTGAAATTAAAAGAAGCTCGAGACATGATCCCCGAATTTGACGGAAATTCAAGCAAACCTCAAGAATTCTTAAGCGCACTATCATACGCGATAAAGAATATTAACCCTCTAGAAGAAGGAACATTATTAGAATCGGTTTTATGCATGAAATTTAAAGAAAGAGCTGTGACAAACTTCCAAACGCGAGAAATTCAGGATTTCCAGCAATTAAAGAACGAATTAGAAATTTCTTATCTGAGTAGAAAAAGTACCACGCATCTCCAGTTAGAATTCAACACGTTGAAACAAAAACAAGGGGAGAGCGTGCGATTGTTCGGACTCAGAACAGATAAGTTAGCCATGGAATTGTACGACGCAATGATAGAAAGAAAAAATCATGCTCCCGAAGGAAAACGGGCCATACTAGAAACCATACAGCAACAAGCATTGCAAAACTTTCAATTAGGGCTACGAGAAGATATCAAAATACTCGTACGATCCCAACATTACGCTACGCTGCAAGAGGCAATTGCAGGGGCAAACGCAGAAGAAAAAGTTAACGGACCGAGCGGAAATTTCCCGCGTCCAAAAAATAATTACACACATTCTCCACAGGCACGAGATAATAAACCGATGGTACAGTGCCAAAAGTGCGGAAAGAACGGACATTACGGTCGTGATTGCAGGACAAGCCGATACGCGAACCGATTTTCGTTACCAAAACCAGACAGATATTCCCGCGTAAATACAATTGAAAAATATTGTAAACATTGCAAAAAAGCAGGACACGTACGCGAGGAATGCTGGTTATTACATGGGCGACCTGGCAAGGAACAGGTAAATCAAGCCAAGCAATACAGAGGACCACAAAAAGGCAATTATAAAGCCATGGATCCGAAAAAGAAAAATTCTAACTTCACGCAAAATAGCGATGAAGAAGACGAAGCAAAACAGCGACGACTAGCAATCGAATACCAAGTTTCACACTTAAACGATACGCAGCGATCGCATACAGGGTTAGATCTCGTTACCCTACCAATGAAAGAAGCTAAACAAGGTAAAGTAAATCTATTATTTGATACCGGAGCGGCTATATCACTAGTTAAAGTGAAGCACCTAAAAGGGGAAACGCCTATCGAAACGGAGGAAATAACGCTCACGGGAGTGACCGGACACCAAGTACAGACTATTGGAAAGGTCAAGGCAACCATTAAACTCAAGGATCACCAAATCCGACACGTTATGTACGTAGTTAACGACAACTTCCCAATAGAATATGACGGAATCTTGGGAGTAGACTTCTTGAAGAAGCAACAAGCCACTTGCAATTACAAAAATAAGCAGTTGCAGATTGGACAGAATATACTAAAACTGTACCCTTACAGAAAACTAATACTAAAACCTCGTAGCGAAACAATTATACAGGTTGTTACCGATAAAAATAAGAGAGGTATAATACAAGCCGAAGAAATCGTTCCTGGAGTAATAATAGGAAATGGCTTGGTGGAGCCTGAAAATTTCTTATGCAAGGCAAGTATTCTAAATACGACCGACGTCCCGGTCGAGATAGCGACACTGCATGTAACCATAGAGGAAATCGAACAGTGCGAACCAGAAGAGATATATATTACTCAATTAAATAGCACGGGAGAGAAAATTCCGCGGAGTGAAAAGGTACTGCGCCTATTACGTACCGAACATTTAAATACAGAAGAAAGAAAGGCTATCATGGAAATCTGTAAAGACTTTAGTGATGTATTACATTTAGAAGGAGAACCACTGACGTGCACGGACACCATCTCACACGAAATCGCTACGCAAGCAGATAGCGCACCGGTCAACGTACGACCGTATCGCTTGCCAGAGAAGCACAAGGCCGAGGTAAACCGACAAGTCGAAGAAATATTAAAAACCGGAATTATTAGACCCAGCACTAGCCAGTGGAATGCACAATTATTAGTAGTTCCTAAAAAAACCGATGCATCCGGAAAATCAAAATTTCGGGTAGTCGTAGATTTTAGAAAACTAAACGATTTAACTATAGGCGATTCTTTCCCCCTACCAAATATAACAGACATACTTGATCAACTGGGAAATGCTAAATACTTCACTACACTGGATTTAGCCTCTGGATACCACCAGATTACAATGAAAGAAAGTGATAAATGCAAGACTGCGTTTTCAACACCATATGGGCACTACGAATACAATAGAATGCCCTTCGGATTGAAAAATGCACCCGCCACATTTCAACGCCTAATGAATTCAATACTTACTGGATTGCAAGGACTCAAATGCCTAGTGTATTTAGACGATATTGTAATATACGGAGCGAGCCTGCAAGAACATAATCGGAGACTCATAGAAGTCTTACGGAGGTTACGAAAAAATAATCTCAAGTTACAACCAGATAAGTGTGAATTTCTGCAGAAAGAGGTAACATATCTTGGTCATATAATTACGGAGAATGGAATTTCGCCAGACCCAGCTAAGCTAGAAGCTGTAAAAAATTTTCCGACGCCTACAAAAGTAAAGGACGTACAGGCATTCATAGGATTAGCCGGATACTATAGACGATTTATCGAAGGATTCTCGAAAATCGCCAAACCACTGACTAAGCTAACAAAGAAAGAGAATAAATTTGAATGGACACAAGAGCAACAGCATGCTTTTAATGTTCTAAAAGAAAAATTAACTACCACTCCTGTACTAAAATACCCCGATTTTACACAAGAGTTTATTGTAACGACTGATGCTTCCGACTACGCAATCGGAGCAATATTATCGCAAGGAAAGATAGGTTGTGACCGGACCGGGTCGCAGATGGCCGCTGGGCGCTCTCTTTCTGTCCTAGATCTACGGTCGCCACTCGGTTTCACCGGCCCACCGAGAAGGTACGTTTGGCAGGGACCGTGGTCACGCAGATTGTTTAATCAATTTCCTTTTCAGATTCCTGTTGGCCGTGGGTCATCTTCATCGCGGACGCAAGGATCATCGCACTGTTCGGCATACCAAGGTCGGCGTGGGACTTAGATGTACCGCCACTTGTCACACAGGTGGGTATAAGTACTCGCCGATTATCCCGTCTAACTTTTCCCTTTTTCAGGTACCCCTGCACCGAGGATCATCGCCGTCGTGGACTCCAGGATCATCGCACACACCGGCATACCATGGATCGACGAGGGACTTCGATGGATCGCACTTGGAGGAACGGGTAAGTATAAGGTAAGTAACTTTGAGATAATCGGTTTGATTTTCACAACTGCACAATCACTTTATTCCCTTTTAGCCTTATTTACAGATGGTTGTTGATTCGAAGACGTTTTACAAGAGTTAAAGTACCACATGGGTCGCGGTCGCACGCATGTGACGCGGTCACTTAACTCTGCGAAACTTCGAATAAATTTACGATAACGCGTAACGCGGACATCCCCGGATGATAAATAATAGTCAGTTATAGTTTTCACTCGCATCGGACTTTGTTCGCGGAAGTTGTTGGAAAAAATTCGCGGACGCGTCGAGCATAGATGTTACCTCTATGATTATCTCCGGCAGACTGCCCCGAGCCGCACTTCTCGCTCCGGCTTCCCACTTCGGGGCCTTGCCCCCACCATGCCGCTATTGCGACTTTCTCTTTCGCATCACGCCGCATGGTATGGCCTATCACGGTGTTTTCGAATGCCACGCCTATTGTTCCGAAGTTCTAGAAACTTCTATGCGTAGTACCATCAGGATGACCTCCACTTTTACCTCCCGGGTGGTGGGATTTCAACTTTTTACCTATCGCTTCGCCGTTGACGGCTACCCGCGCGCATCGTCTAATTCATCATCCTGATGCTCCATCCGGGTCATCTTCCAGGAGAAGATGTCCAGGTGCATAGTTGGTCAACCGCCGTTGACGCCGACCTAAACTGATCGTTATTGACCACCTAGTAGCTCGGTCCCCGGTGACTGTTCTCACGGCGGATCCCCAGGTTCGGACTTTTGGCGACGGTACTTTATTTCGCGTACCCGGTGTCGTAGGTCGACGGGAACCTGATGTACGGGTGTACCAGGTTCTGGGGATGCTCCAGATATCAATTGTACCCGCGGATTAATCCTATTCTACGACTTCCTAGACGCGTGGGTGGATTGCCTCCGCGGTCAAATCTCTACCTCGTGACCTCTGTGGGTCGTCTGAAGGGCTTGTCTCGCGATTCTCACGCCTACTTTTTGAAATAATGGGTCATGGGCCCGTTTGACCTTTGACCCCAGACGATGGGATTTTATCTCGCGAACGCTTAGCTTAACCTAAAATCTGCTTGGCGCTGATTACTATCCGAGGCTCGGACATCTTGCAGATCATGTTTAATTACTCTAATTCTCAATGGTCCGCCATTTGCGTGACCATGGTCAATGGTGTGCCTCTATCTCGTAATCTACTTATCCTCCGAGTTTCGAATGGTCGGTCAGGTAGTTTTCTACTTCGGAATCTTATTCTAACGCTATGGGACGCCATCTTTCGGCCCCGCGGAATATTGACTGTGAATCTTTGTCCTGTCTTAATCTCGGGCTCTGCCCGTTTGGCAGTTACTTTCTATTGCCCGTATTCGGCGTGGGACGCCATCTTTTGAGCCCGTGCTCAGACTAGACTTTTACTCGGCCCTGATTACTCTCTAGGCTCTACTCGGTCGCCAGTTATGCTTTTTACCGGCGGGCCTATCGTGGCTTTGATTCTAGTGTACCACGGTATCCGCTCGCGCTGCCAACTATCTGTTGAAGATTGTGTGTGGCCGCGTGTCCATGATTTGCGCTGTGTTTCTTCGGTCCTAGCGCGGGACAAAATAAAAGGAAACTAAAGTTCTACGGCCGAAATGAAAATAAGGTGGACCGAGTATGTTACTTACTTACTATGGAGAGAACGCTTATAGTACTAACTTATTACCTAAACGCCGGACGGGTCTTTAGATTACACTGCCTCGTCCTCGGAGCGCATGTTTACGAACTAATTGCCTCTACTGGGGCTGTTTTCCCGGTTGTAGCGTGGTCTGCCGCGTCCTCCAACGTCGGCATGTCCATGGCCGCTATGGCCATAGGTGGTTCGGCGGGTGCCATACCTTTCAGTGCCGCCTCCAGCTCTGCTACGACGCCCTCGATCGCTAGAAGCGCCTCCATCTGATCGGGCGGCTCAGCTTGAGCAGGCGTCGCGGCCCTTTGGCCTATCACCGATGCCGGAACCCCTGCAGCGGGTTCTGGGGTCGTTGAGACAGAGGACAGAACCTCTGGAACCTGGGTGATCCCGTCTTGACGCTGCCGCGTCAACTCGGTCTCCGGTCGCGCCGTGACCTCCATCACGGCCCTTGGTTGCGACTGGGGGGCATGCGGTTGCAAGGTCAGGATCAACCGATAGCTTATGCCAGTCGCATACTATCGCGAGCGGAACAAAACTATAACACCACCGAGAAGGAATTATTAGCCATAGTATGGGCAGTTAAATATTTTCGACCATATTTATATGGAACCAAGTTTACTATCATAACTGATCATAAATCTCTCGTATGGTTGTTTAACGTAACAGATCCTGGATCACGCCTAATGCGATGGAGATTGAAACTTGAAGAATATGATTATGTAATTGTACACAAAGCCGGACAAGCTAACAGAAATGCTGACGCATTAAGTCGGCACGTGGCTAACATAACTACTAGCAAGGAAGACGAGACCAACGACACCGAACGAAGATATAGCGAGGAAGAAAAACGACGCATATTATATGAGTACCATGATGCGCCCCTAGGAGGACACCAGGGGGTAGAACGAACAATAAATCGAATTCGATTAGCACACAATTGGCGAGGTATAACTAGAGATGTAGAAGAATATATAGCGAAATGCGAATTATGTCAAAAAAATAAATTAACGCGAAGAAATAAAGCACCTTTGATAGTAACAGATACCGCGAACAAGCCATTCGAGAAATGCGCATTAGATATCGTAGGACCGTTGACAATTACTAATAACGGAAACAGATATATATTAACGTTTCAAGATAATTTGACAAAATTTAGCAAAGCAATTCCGATCCCAAATCAAGAAGCAGCAACAATTGCAAAAAAATTTGTTACAAAAATAATATTTGAACACGGAATTCCGGAAAAAGTTCTAACAGATCAAGGAACTAATTTTTTGAGCGAGTTATTTAAAAATACCTGCAAACTATTAAAAATCGCGAAAATACAGACAACGGCCTATCACCCAGAAAGCAATGGCGCACTAGAAAGATCTCATCGCACATTAGCCGAGTATCTTCGCCACTATATTAATTCAGAACAGACGGATTGGGACGAGTGGATTCCCTATGCAATGTTCGCATATAATACCACCCCGCACACGGCAACAGGATTTACGCCGTTCGAACTAATATACGGACATCGGGCGACATTGCCTACCGCACTATCACAACCTCCAAGGCCTACGTACTCATACGATGACTACGCGCAAGAATTAAGGGAAAGACTACGCGCCACCCAGCAGATTGCAAGAGAACACCTCAAAGAAGAAAAATTAAAAGCAAAGGACAACTACGACAAGAAGACGAGAAACAGCACTTTTAAAGTAGGAGATAAAGTCCTCTTATACGACGAGACTGTTCGTCGGGGACGTTCGAAAAAACTAGACTCATTATGGATAGGACCCTACACAATTATTGAAAAAAATTCAGATGTTAATTATACAATTAAGATGGGAAGAAAAACTCTACGCGTCCACATAAACAGGTTAAAAGCGTTTATAGAAAATTAAAACGTAGAAAGAAAGAAAAATAAAAGAACCTAGGAGGAAATAGAAAAAAGAGTTCTCTCGATAACTTTTACTTTAAAGAACATCGTAGGTTGAGAAAGAAGTTTTTCCTCCTTCTTGACAAGAAAAAGAGAGATGATTTGGCACTCTTAGAATCAATTAATTTTTTCGCTTCACAATCACTTCCCGCCATGCCTAATCGTATGAGCTTGCGTAACCGTTTGATTGTGATAGAGCCGTCGTGTCCTTCTCGCAACTTGATTGCGATACTCCGGAAGCTGATTCTTTCAAGATCACTCTTAATCCGACTGATTTCGAGGCCCCCGCTCACTCCCCCCTTAACTTACATGAAAAATGGCTGATTAATCTCTCGTCTGTCTCACTCCCCCCGAATGTACAGGGACTCTTACAATTAGGCCCGAATTTTTGTATGCCGCTTAGAGATTGTCGCGAAAGGGTTGCTTGCGTTTTTATTAAGTACATCGAGGCTAACATCCGACACTTATTACCTAACTTCCGTCAAGGCGTTCGCAACCATTGCTTACGAACTATAGAGAGGGTCGCAACGGGAAATTTACCTACCCAACTTCATGATCGCGCATTAAAACAAGCGTTAAACAAGACCACACGCTTTCTTAGAGATAATGATAGTTTAAGGATCACGAGAGCTGATAAGGGTAATATTACGGTTGTACTAGATAACATTGAGTACTTGAATAAGATGAATGAGATGCTGAATGACGGGAATACTTATATCGTGTTGAAAAAAGACCCTACTCGAAAAATCACTAAAGATTTAAACAATCTCCTACAATCTTGGCTGAAAAACGAATTTATTGACCATAAGCAGTATGGGCTTCTTAATTGTACGGACGGCGTGATTCCGAGAGCTTACGGCCTGCCGAAGATACACAAGGCTAACTGCCCACTTAGAATGATTGTGTCAACTGTTGACAGTCCTTTGCATTCCTTGGCTAAATTTTTGCAGGACTTGATACAAGCTAGTGTCCCTAAAGCTTCCAGCCACATCAACAATAGCTTTGAATTGGTCAAAAAATTGTCAGGTACACGTATTGATGAACATTTTGACCTGATATCGCTCGATGTGATTTCCTTGTTCACGAACATCCCTTTAGATTTAGCTATTAGGAGCATTAGAGACAGATGGCATTTTATATCGCAGAATACTGCTTTGCCTTTAGAAGAATTTTTAACAGCTATTCAGTTTGTTTTTGATTCCACTTACTTCATATTTGATGGCGTGATTTATAGGCAGACCTTTGGCTCTCCTATGGGTTCCCCACTGTCCCCTGTGATCGCGGATTTGGTTTTGGTGGATCTTGAAATCAAAGCTCTTGAGCGCCTGCCTATAGTGGTGCCGATTTATTTCAGATATGTTGATGACGTCTTAATGTCTGTCCCGAGGTCTTTGGTAAAAACCGTACTTGAAGTGTTTAATTCCTTCCACCATAGATTGCAGTTCACTGTGGAGGTTGGACTTAACAGAATTAATTTCCTAGATACCACCGTTATTATTAATAACGGGAGGATTGAGTTTGATTGGTATCATAAGCCCACGTTTTCGGGACGGTACTTGAGCTTTTTCTCTCACCACCCTGATTGCCAGAAAATCGGCACGATTATAAGTATGTTGGACAGAACGTTTTTACTATCCCACCCGAGGTATCAACAAAAAAACATTAAGATGCTCATCGATATTTTGTTGGCGAATGGTTATCCTCTTGAGCTTGTTTTTAAGACTGTTAAAAGAAGAATCACTAAATTGATTAATACGCAACAGAGAGAGACCACGATTGATGCTCACACTTCTGACGGCAGGGTTAGGGATTGTTTCTTCGTCATCCCCTATATTAAAAAAATCACTAACAATTTGGTTAACACAGTCAAAAAATTTAATCTCCGGACTGCCATTGTAGGCTTGAATAAATTAAACTGGATTATCAGACCTTTGAAAGACAAGCTACAGAACAACTTCTTGAGCGGAGTTGTCTATAAAATATGCTGTCAGGACTGTGACGCTTCATATGTAGGCCAGACGAAGAGACAGTTGGGAACCCGCATCAAGGAGCACCGTAACCAGCTTAGTAGAAACCCGAGGGACCTCTCTGTTGTGTCACAGCATCGGTTAGAGGGACATGAGTTTGATTGGGACAATATTTTAATTCTCGACCGTGAGAGATCTTATTTAAGAAGAAGCATTTCGAAGATGTTTTATATTAAGCGCCAAAACAACGGCATTAACTTACAGGAGGACACGGCGGGACTTAGTAATGATTACTCGCCTGTTATTGAAGGACTTCCACGATATTGATTTCGTTTCTTCTTTCGGTTTTGTTCATGCTTTTCCGATGCCTCATGATATTTCGTCATTGTAATTCTGGCGCCCGTCTTGACAAGAACGTTTAACGTTCTTCGTAATTGAGCGGAGAGATGGTGTCGTATATCTTGTCAATTTGACTGTTAGGTAATTCTTGCTATTCATTTTTAAAGTATGACTACGGTTTTTTGTTTAATTTATTTATTTTCACGGAATTAAGGTAACAGTCACGTTGAGGATATGAGATTCACACTCTTATAATCTGATAGCTGAATTTTACCGCTTACGACCGCTACATTGTATTCGACCAGCGGAGTCACGGCATTTGTTAATACTTGCGACCACTACATTGCATTCTACTTGTACTGAGGAGGGTCCAAATCAAGGACCGAAACGTCTATATTATATATATTTTATTTAAGTTTTTATATTTTTATTATTGTCGCCCGACCACCGTTGCGCATTGGCTCTCATTTGCCTTACTTTGTTTACTTGAAATAGAAAAATACAAGACAGCGAAAATAAATCGCTGAAAGCTTAGTTGCATTCATTGAAAAATATGAATATAACAACACCAGAGAAGCCAAAAATAAAATGCTTTTTATTACAAGATGCTAATAGCATGGAGCACCTGTACGAAGACCGAACGTGATATCCGTGAATCGTTTGAAGTGAAAAAATTCACACACGAGCCGGGTATATACTTCGAAAAAATCGGAGTAATGAACCAGGTCGAGTCAATATGGAAAATGGTAATCAAACTGGACATCATAGCTATGGACCATCGATACTAGCAACTACAAAACTACATGGCACAAACCAAAGCGCTGTGCTATGATAAACCGTTAGAAGAAGACATGAGGCAAACCTGCCAAACCTTGCTTCAAATAACAGAAAAGGATAACGAGCAAGTAACAATGGTATTAAGACGATTGAAAATCGCGTACCAAAACCCAAAGAAAACACGAAGAGGATTAATCAATGGTTTAGGAACAATAGCTAAAACATTATTCGGAACAATGGATGCTGATGATGAAATAATAATAAAGGAACAATTAAAGATGATGCAAGGAAACCAGCAAACATTACAACACGCTGTGAAAAATCAAATAAAAATATTAAATGCAACTATTGCGCACGTGGATGATATGGAAAAGGTTTTACAAGAAAATGGAGATCGATTTCTAAATATTACAGAAAGGATGAGAGAAACCTGGGTACGCGAAAAGGTCGGGTATGGACACCGAGAAGAACTCGACGAACACTTTTTAATACTGAATGCAATTGTAAATGATTTAACAAATGATATGACAAACATTATAGAACATTTAACTAGTGCGAAAAATGGAATATTAAACATAAGATTAGTCCCGATTGAGAATATAATAAATAATTTACGGGAAATAGCTTCACAGATACCTCAGGGAACACACATTCCGTTTCAAATAGCACCAGAAAACTGGGCAACGATAGAAAAATTCGCGAAAATTAGCGCATACTGCGACGGCACAAATATATATACCATTATACAATTCCCACTGATCACATACCCAACGTACGAAGTAATAAAAGCGATATCTTTACCTATACATAAAAGCGAAGATATATTTGTATTTGTAGAAATAAATCAACAACTTATAGCGATAGATACCGATAGCCGAACATATTGTACAATCGCGGAAAACGAATTAGATAAATGTATTAAGGATGACAATTCATATGTATGCGAGCGAAACCACCCCGTTCATCACGTAGATAATAATGCGTTATGCGAAGTACAAGCGTATGTAGCTATAGATACACATCTAGATCATTGCAGTATTCGAAGCATACACGCCAACACAACGATATGGATAGCATTAAGTAATCCGAACTCATGGCTATATTCCACTCAAACTAAACAAGCCATAGAAATAACGTGCAGAAACGAAGCGATGCAAAAAATAGAAATCGAACGGACAGGTCAAATAACGCTAAGAGACAAATGTAAGATAGTAACGCCCGACATGACGGCAAGAACAAACACACGCGAAAGAACGACGTACATACATACACACTTGCCCGATTATAACGTAACATTCAAACATACACAACAGACGAACCAACAACTGGACATTACCAAAATGTCAAAATTCCGAAAAATTATACAAAACCCCTCAGAACTTATGGAATTAAGCAAACAACTGACAGAAATCGACAGCGATTTAGATAAAAGCAAAATAGATATACATAAATACACTACATACCCGATACTTTCAAGTTTTACGGGAACTATACTCATAAGTATAGCAATAGCGATAATATACATAATAAAAAAGAATAAAAATAAACCAGGAATACAAATGAATCCAAATCTAAATCCTATGTGCAAACCACGAATTATTCAAGAACATATATACCATACGGCAAGCGGCCGAGAAACACCCGACAATAAAATAAAGCCCAAAAGGGACAGCGATACCGCGGTATTGTATTAAAAAAACGATGTAAGTTAAGAAATTCTCGATGTAAATTATGTAAGACGAAAACTCATGTAAACCATTCGTTTTCTTTTTTCAAAGGGGGAGGAATGTCGTAGCCCGACCAGCTTTTGGGAACAAGAACACGTTTAATAACCAATACGTGATTAAATGATTAAATTATTAAAGAGGAACGTGACGAGAAGAAAGGGATTCACAGTTCTGTTCCCAGAATGCTGAGACAGCGGCGGAGTTGCGCGGAACAGATACGGAGCAGCAGACGTGCTCTGATCGGGGTCACCGCACTCCTTCCGCCTTAATGAAAATAATATATAAGTCAATAGCGACAGGATCAGATCAGATCGCTTCTAGAGTTAACCGCGCATCCTTGACGCGTAGTGTATTAAATACTTGTAATAAAGTGAGAGCAAAACCTCTTTTACTGTGAAGTACGGAGTGTCTTTCTATTAGTGCGTGGATCCTAATCCTTTGGGCGCCTACATCCCGACAAAGTCCCTTCTTACGGCTACGGGCACAACAACATATAACAATTGTATAATGAATAATTACAATAAACTAGTGTTATATGCATAGAGATATATCTCTATGGTTATATGTTACATAGTGTTTGCTGGATCATACATATATGTTTTTTCGCAACACCTCCACGGACAGTTCGACTTTCCATGTCTGTAGAGAGGGGCGAAAGTGACCAATTTCATGTCAGGGCGGCTTTATCCTATTCCTTATTCCTCTCTTTGTGACTGAGCCCTTACATCTCACTTTAATATACGTGTACTGAAGTGAAATGCGACATTCCCTTATTCCTTATTCCTTTATCTTATTCCTTATTTTTCTCATTGTGTCTGAGCCCTTACTCCGCAGGGAACAGGGATTCTGCAAGCACGTGGTTAGCTGGAAAGCTAGAACAAAAAAATTAGCGGGCGGAAAGTAACCACTTTCCTCCCTGGGCCTGCGGCCATTGGCTGTTTAGCGGGACGAAAGTGACCACTTTCCGCCCTAGGGAGGAAAGTGGTTACTTTCCGCCCGCTATGCCTCCTGGCGTAAAATTGACCACTCTCGCCCCTCTCTAGGCATGGCGGTCGAACTTTCCGTAAAGATGTTGTGAAAAATAACGTGTGCACTTTGGGTCGAAAGCTTTTTCAGATTCGTGTAATTTGCTGCCCTCGTCTTCGGCTCGGGCGGCAAAATTCACACTTGTCTGAAAAACGCTATTTTCGCCCCTTGGTACACAATATACTATTTCGTATTGTAACTTGTCACGTTAATTGAAATATTATATATATTTATGAAACATGCTTCTATGAGAAATGTCTGACATATACATATAATAGCGAATTCGTAGAATCCGCACTGATTATGCACTTATGTTGCACTGGTGCAGCACTGAAAATGATTGGTTTCATCCAAAGGTAAGACCCAATTACCTTCAGTGATATACCAGAATACGGCACCAGTACAGAATCAGCGCAGATCTATTGAATTCGCTAAAAAGTAACCTATACTTCTATACTAAGTAGCCTATAAAAAATGATACCTATACTTCTATTTCCACAACATTTTCTAACATAAAACAAAATAAGAAATGTCAAAATATAAAAAAAATGCAATGAGATGTGTACTAGCGATGTTTTATAAATGTATTTTTATTTCTAATTTTATATTGATTTTGACATATAACGAGGAACTCTTTTTCAAATACAATTATGTTGTATAAATCCGTTTTACAAAATTGATGAAAATTTTTTTTTACAACACCTCCACGGAAAGTTCGACTTTCCATGCCTGTAGAGAGGGGCGAAAGTGACCAATTTCACGCCAGGGCGGCTTTAGCGGGACGAAAGTAACCACTTTCCTCCCTAGGGCGGAAAGTGATCACTTTTCGCCCTAGGGAGGAAAGTGGTTACTTTCGTCCCGCTATGCCGTCCTGGCGTAAAATTGACCACTCTCGCCCCTCTCTAGGCATGGAGGTCGAACTTTCCGTAAAAATGTTGTGAAAAATATCGTGTGCACCTCGGGTCGAAAGCTTTTTCAGACTCGTGTGATTTGCTGCCCTCGCCTTCAGCTCGGGCGGCAAAATTCACACTTGTCTGAAAAACGCTACTTTCGCCCCTTGGTGCACAATATACTATTACTAGACACTACAGACGCGCGCTTCGCGCGCGCTATTTAGCTTTAACATTATGCTATTACTATTGCACGGTTAATTCCTTGATACACACAACTGTCAAAATATACAATAACAGCTGCAAATGAAGTTAGCGCAGTAAGAGAACCAATCGGCATCGCGGAAAAGAGCCAACAATAAATTATCCATGCCTTTTTTAGAAAGGGACTACTGCATAATTTTAACAAAAGTCATGTATTATACAAGAGCCAATAAACATCTTGCTCTGTAGTGTTATAATATAGCATATAACATGTAAAAAATATTTTTAAAAATGATAGCATACAATAGAAAATGAAATGTACATTTACAAAAATTACATTTATTGAATAAAAGGAGTTCGCCGTAAAATGTCACAGTAAGAGAATTTCAAAGACAAGCGAAGTTTTAAAACATTATTGCGAATATTTTTAAAAAGATAGCAAAAGAAGTAAATTATATCTTATAGCTTATTCTTGTTTATGTGTAATAAACAGTTTTTTATTATTACAATAAATTTAATAGAAAAGAAATGCTTAAATTATTTATAGTTAAAAAGATAAAACAACCTAACTTCCGACGCGCGGATCTAGCTCGCGGCTGGTCAGGGTTCGGAGTAGGCGCGGAGGAAGACACAAGGCGTGATTTAACGATTTAACGTAACAACTTTATTTCACAAGGTTCGGTGTTAATTTTACACGTCGTTAATACAGACTGTCTCCGCTGAGATTACGTGCGCGGTGATTACATTACGTACGCGGCTACTGCAACGGTTCGCGGTGCGACGGTCGCGTATTATGAACGTGGCTGTTACAAATTTACGCGCGCTACGGTTTCGTGAGCGGGTGGGGCGCGGCGCGTACGGTGCGCGGTGCGTTGGCGGTAACGCGGTTTGAATCGACTGTGTCGGGCGGCTGAGACACTCAGCGAGCCCAGGGGACCCCCCTGGGCTGGATCGCCTGGATTTTGTCGACGGGAGAGCGGTACCGTGCGGCCGAGACTCTTGGCGAGGACAGGGCGGTTCCCCGATCCTGGTTCGCGACGGTACGGCGGGTGGAATGCCTTGTCGGACGGTTGAGACTCTCAACAAGTCCAGAGAACCTCTGGACTTAGACGTGGCGGCGAGGCGAGGAGCGGTCGGGATGATAAGCCGTCGAGATATACTTCAAACGGAGGCAGAGACTCTCTTACCCCTGGACTTATCTTCGGGATTCGGAAACCGAGAGCAGCGGATGATCGGTGTGCTGGCTCACGGTGGAATAGCAACATTTATAAATGTTGCTCGCTTATATACCCGTGGCGACGCTTCGTAGTCGGCGGCGGGGATGCGGGCGCGAGCGTCGCGGCGGAGCGGTGGGGCGGCCGTGGTTACGGCGCGCGGCGTGGCGCTTGCGTTCGGCGATCTTCGGGCGGCCTCGGCCTTGCTCGGTGCTTCGGCTGCCGCGGTAAGTCCCTCGCGAGGACTTCTTCGCACGCGTTTCCTAATTAACTAAAATACTGGCACGCCGTGCCTTTCTGCGCCCGCCGGATGTTCGGCCGGGCGGTATGCGGCGGATTTCGGCCGGGAACAATGCCGTTACGGGGCGCATTGTTACAAAGAAATAGACAAAAAATGTTATAAATATACTTTTATATTGTCTATATATATTTTTATATAATCAGCAACTGAAAAGAATTATTTCAAAATTAAAAATATAAGAAATCCTTTGTTTCTATGTTTGTTATGTGTATATATAATTACAGTAGTTTGTGAAAAGTAATGTAGCAGTAACATGTACTTGAAATAGTATCATTTTCTGTGACAAAAGTTCTGACGGTGATAGTGGAATAAATTTCCAAAGCATCTCCTCGGACGGTACTGGTAAAAGACCAGAAGCGTTTACTTTGAAGGAACTGATTGTCATAAAAATCAGAAGCGTCTTTTCCGACGGTACTGGTAAAAGACCAGAAACGTCCACTTTGACGGAACTGATTGTCATAAAAATCAGAAGCGTCTTTTCCGACGGGACTGGTAAAAGACCAGAAGCGTCCACTTTGACGGAACTGATTGTCATACAAATCAGAAGCGTCTTTTCCGACGGTATTGGCAAAAGACCAGAAGCGTCCACTTTGACGGAACTGATTGTCATAAAAATCAGAAGCGTCTTTTCCGACGGTACTGGTAAAAGACCAGAAGCGTCCACTTTGACAGAACTGATTGTCATAAAAATCAGAAGCGTCTTTTCCGACAGTACTTGTAAAACACCAGAAACATCCATTTTGATGGAACTGGTTGCTACAAAAATAAAACTTTTTACGTATATTTGAAATAAAAACAATAACAAAAAAAAAACAAAGGATACTATAATTTTTTTTTAACTTGTAACTGTAAAGAAATTTGTAGCAAATAGAAAAATAATCTGAAAAACATGTAATATTTATAATTGCGCAAATAATTTGAAATACTTTTGGTTTTATGTGTATAATAAAATTTTTATTGTTTGCAGGCGACGGTTATTAAAGAGGCTAGGCAAAGAGGCAAGTAGCAAGAAGAGTACGGATTCAACGTTTCGTATCGAAGAAACGTGCCTCGATGTAACATCAAAAAAAGGAACGTATAGCGATGTTGAATATTGCGAAGATGTTGATACTCTCGTTATCGACAATACAGGCCGATTGGATGTAAATCGTATCCAAGAATGCATGATTGAAGGCCGTCGCATTGTCGATATGACATCACTGTCTGAGGCTGTGATTGATTCAGGAAACAGTACTCAAGAAGTCCAGAGTTCCGGGTCAATTACAGGTACGTACAGAAATATCGACAAATGCGAAGATGATGACACTCTTGTTATCGAAAAAGGCCGTACGGATATAAATCGTATCCAAGAATGCATGCCTGGCCGTCGCATTGTCGATATTGCTTTTATGTGAAATGAGATCCACAGAACATTTGATAACCATGCGCGAGGAATTGAGTGCCAATTTAGAGATTGGAAACTCATTAATTCTCGTCGCGTTGGTTTGTTGACGCAGTTGTTCCTCAAATGCCAAATGTGCAATTATGAAGACAACATCTGGTCCGAACCTACAGAACCATTAGACATATTGGATATTAATACAGCTGCTGTAGCTGCATCTATCACAACTGGAAATGGTTATGCCCAGTTGAATGAGCAATGTGCAGCTATGAATATTCCTAGTATGTCTGAGGTTACGTATATAAAATATCGCGAAAATATAGTCGAAGATTTCGGAAAAACAGCCCTGGAAAATATGATAAAGGCAGGCGAAGAAGAAAAACAACTTGCCTTAGACAGAAACGAAACTGTTAATGGTATTCCATATATAACTGTCATTGCGGATGGCAGCTGGATGAAGAGATCGTACGGTAAAGCCTACGACTCACTTTCCGGTGTAGGTGCAATAATTGGTCATCGCACAAGGAAAGTTCTCTTCGTTGGCATCCGCAATAAATATTGCGCGATATGTGATATGGCTGAACGAAAGGGTTGCGCTGCGAAAACGCACAAATATTATAAAAATTTCGATCGCAACGCAGCCTCTACAAGCATGGAGAGTGATGCTTGCAGAAGGTTTCAAACTTAGCCTTCCGATGCACGGACTTATTTACAAAACGGTTATCGCCGATGGAGATAGTAACGTATATCACTCCATCATCAATAATAAACCGTACCAGGAACAGATGATAACGGTGAAAAAAATAGAATGCACCAATCATCTACTGCGTAATCTTTGTAAAAAACTGAAAGCCGTTGCTGAAACGACTCAGCCAAAAAGAAAGCGTGGTTTTATTGAAATACGAAAAGTTGCAGACAATAGCGTTTTAAAAATACGGAGAGAAGTGTTGCGACTAGCTTCTGAACGACAAAAACAAGACCTACCTCATCATTGTAAGGCTACAGAACTACGGAAAGACATATTAAATATCCTTAGTCACATATTTGGTGAACATAAACGATGTGAGGAACGCGGTCAAAAGTGCGAAATTGGCGGAAATAAAAATTACATACCACTTTTGAAACTGCATGGTCTATATCAAAGAATGGAAAGTGCTCTTATGAATCTCAGTGCTTATTCTGACAGCTTGCTATTAAATTTAACCAATAATCCTGCAGAATCATTTAATTCGATAATCTGCAAAGAAATTGGTGGAAAACGCATTCATTTTGGCAAACGAGGTTCGTACAATGCTAGAATTGCGGGAGCAGTTCTGCAACATAATACGCAGCAAGTCCTCACGGAAGTTTATAAAGGCATGTCTAAAACTGTTCCTCTTACTGTCAAAAAAATAGAAGAGCAACGGCAAAAAAAATTGCGAGAACCAGAGAATTTCGACAAATAGATGGCAAACGAAAGAAATTTAAACGAGAATCAGGAACAGATAAATATTATGGCCCACAATCGCAAAAGCCAGATCTCCCACCTGATGTATATGAACAAAATCGACAAAGGCATATGGAAAACTTGATCGAGTATGGGAAAAATTGGGAACAAACTGAACGCGATACGAGACAACAAAGTGATTCCGAGCTGTGGTGTTCATTGAGACGTGTCATGTTGACAGCGTCCAATTTTGGAATCGTTTGTCGCATGACAACAACGTCTTGTGTAACAACAGTGAAGAATATTTTATATCCTTCACCTGTTGATACCGCCGCCATGGCATATGGTCGCGTTCAAGAACAAGTAGCAAAAAAAGTTTTAGCCGCAAAACTTAATAAAGACATCAAACCTTGCGGCTTATTTATTGATCGCAAATATCCATACCTGGGTGCTTCTCCTGATAAACTCATTGATGACGATGGCTTAGTGGAGATTAAATGTCCTCAGTCGGCCGAACATTTAACAATAGAAGAAGCCATTAAAACATTACCCGCCTTAAGAAACATCTTTGATACAAAAGACCCACGTAAATTAAATCAAATGCATCGGTTCTTTTATCAAATTCAAGGCCAATTAAACATAACGCAACGACGGTATTGCATTTTTGCCATATGGACACCGAAAAGCATGAAAGTAGTGCACGTAGATAGAGACAATGCTTTTTGGGACAAGCATATGCTGCCTTCTCTAATACGCTTCTATAACGAATGCATGCTTCCGGAAATATTGGATAGTCGCCATAACAGGCACATGCCAATAAGGAATCCGAGTTATATTCTAGAAGCACAGGAAGCAAGTAAAAAATTAAGTAGTCGAAAAAATATTGAGCAAATTGCAGTAACGAGCGAAAATGTCATTAATGAAAATAACGAAACGTTAAAATGTGACATTTCGCCAATAAAAACAGCAATTACCACTGCTATGATTGCTCAAGGTATGGAGCAGGATGATGATTGTACATATATTGGTACAAGCTACAAGCAAGATATAACCGAAGAGGATAAGGCAAGACGAATACTAAATTTAGATGAAATTATTATACCTATTTCCATTGTGGAAGAGAATGTCTTGTCTGGCGACGAACTAACGGACGAATCAATAGATACATTTTTACGTATTGTGAGAAAAAATACTCCTTTTGAAACGCAAAGTGTACAGTATCAAGGATTGCCTGATTATATTGACGCTAGTAAGAGCGATTTAAGCTTACAAATAATTGGAGGAAAAAATCTATGCTCTCAAGAAGGAATTGAACACTGGCGATGTATATTTTGCGATGGCACCAAACTGTTTGTATATGACAGTATACCTGGCTGTACATACGACAGATTGGTGCTCAAAGAAAAAGAATATATAAAGCGTCGATATCCAAAAATAAGACAAAGTGATATTATTTTTGAGAAAGTCGATGCACAACCAGACGGTACAAGTTGCGGAATTTACGCCGCAGCTTTTGCCACAACTGTAGCCTTAGGAGGCAATCCTTGTGATGAAAAATATTCCAAGGACGTAACGTGCATGAGACAACACTTTATTACAATTATAAAGGGAGATGAACTGTTGCCTTTCCCAAGACGATGAAAACATACGATCTAATATTATTTAGAAAGTTACGTGCACTGTAATAATATTTCGAAAGATATTTGAATATCGAAAACATACCTGGGTAAAAAAATAAAAAAATAAAAATATAAAAATATAAAAAAGTGTAAAAAAATAAAAATAAAATTAAAATTAAAACAATACAAAAAATACAAAAATAAAAGAAAAATAAATGTCAGAAGCGTCTATTCGGACGGTACTGATTATAATAAAAATCAGATTCGTTTATTTTGACGGTACTGACAAAATTAATGCCAGAAGCGTCTGTTGCAACGTTACTGAATTTTACAAATGTATCATTTGTAAATAAAAATCGGAGAGACGAAAGAAAGATATTGGTTGCGTTCTCACGGGAATGGGCGTTGGAGGGGCTCATTCTATAATCTCAATATTTAATTATTTTGAAATAATATTAATATTTGTTTATATTAAAATATTAATTATTAATTACTAATAATATTATTATTTATTATTATTTATTATTATTAATAATATAATTTTATACATTGTAGTTTTAAAAATAGTGCATTGCAAATTAGATCGCAATTTGAACTGAGGTGATTGCGTTGCAAAGTGTTAAACTCAGATAGGTTTTGCTTTGCAATGTACTATTTTCAAAATAAATGTATAATAATAGATAAAAAGTAAATTATATTAATGAGCTTACATGTAAAAAAACAAAAAATATTATATAAAGTATACTTCCCATAATATGGTTGAGGTCACTTTGCGACGCGATCATAACTCAGTTTAAATTGCGATTCACTCGAATTATTAATTCGTGTTGTTTATTACTAATTAACATTACAATATTATATAACATTGTTTTACTTTCAGATTTAATAAATAATTTCTTTTATTATATTGATGTTAATCTATGTACGTAGAGTTATTTATAGTTACACAGAGACTAGACCTGACATGTCTGAAGGGCGGATCACTTTAAACGAAAAGGCGTGGCTAGCGTTGAATCAACGCCATTATATTGCAGCAGGTAACGTATGCACAGTGGAGGCTTTAGTGAGTAGGAATCTCACACTATCCCGAAAAACCGGGGTGCCTTTTGAAAGTTTTCTCCGCTTAAAAAAAAAAAGCCATCTTATTAAACACAAGGTAACATAACATCAATGATCATCAATATATAATATTCATAGTTTTGCATGCAATCTTTTTATATACAATTTTTTTTATATTATTTGGTACATCTTTTTTTCTAATTAGACTGATTGCTAATATATCTTTTAATATGCATAAAAATATATTTTTAAATAATTTCTTTTATTATATTGATATTAATCTATGTACGTAGAGTTATTTATTGTTACACAGAGATTAGACTTGACATGTCTGAAGGGCGGATCACTTTAAACGAAGAGGCGTGGCTAGCGTTGAATCAACGCCATTATATTGCAGCAGGTAACGTATGCACAGTGAAGGTTTTAGTGAGTAGAAATCTCACACTACCCCGAACGACCGGGGTGCCTTTTGAAGGTTTCCTCCACTAAAAAAAAAAGCCATCTTAGTAAACACAAGATAATATAACATCAATGATCATCATTATATAACAGGGTGTCTAGACCTGGAAGATTTCCATGACCGCTATATACTTCTTTAGATAAAAAAAAAAAAAAAAAAAAAAAAAACAGAAAATGTCATGGAATTTTGTGACTTTTCTGGAATTTTGTTAAATTCTTAAAAAATGACATTTTCTGTCCTTTTTTTTATCTAAAAAAGTGTATAGCGGTCATGGAAATCTTCCAGGTTTCGACCGCTAGACACCCTGATAATATTCATAGTTTTGCATGCAATTTTTTTATATACAATTTTTTGTATATTATCTGGTACATCTTTTTTTTCTAATTAGATTGATTGCTAATATATATTTTAATATGCATAAAAATATATTTTTAAATTCTTAGTGCTTCTGCATGATAGTGCAATAATTTCAGATTTTTTGCCATCACCTGTTACTTTGTAACCGGACCGAGCTACAGATGGCCGCTGATCGTCCTCTTTGTCCTCTATATCAACAGTCGCCACTCGGTTTCTCCCTCCAACCGAAAAGGTGAGTACAGCTGGGACAGTGGTTTGCCAGATTGTTTAATATTTCCCCCTTTCAGCTTCCTGTCGGCTATGGGTCATCTCCAGCGTGGACACATGGATCATCGCACCATTTGGCATACCAAGGTCGACGTGGGACTTAGATGCACCGTCACGAGCTAACCAGGTAGGTAGGAAACTTCGCCGATTATCCCTTCTAACTTTTTCTCTTTTCAGGTACCCGCACACCGTGGATCATCGCCGTCGTGGACTCCAGGATCTTCGCACTCACCGGCATACCAGGATCGACGAGGGACTTCGATGGATCTCGACTTCGGAGGATCGGGTAAGTATGAGGTAAGTAAAATGTAGATAAATCGGTTTAATTTTAACAACTGCACTTTCACTTTAATCCCTTTTAGCTATGTACACTGTTGGTTTTCAATTTGAAGATGTTTTACAAAAGTTAGCGTATGCTCGCATCGCATTCACGCGTAAGGTCTACGATGGTACCGTAACTTCTCGAAACTTCGAGTAAATTAACTTTAACGCGTTACACGGACATCCCCGGATGTTTAATTAACGGCAGATATAATTTTTACCCGTGTCGCACTTTATTCGCGGAAGTTATCGCGAAAATTGTCGGACGTATCGGGCATAGGTGTTGCCTCTATGACTTTATCCGGAAGACTGCCCCGAGCCCTGTCTCGCTCCGTGGCTCCCCACTTCGGTCTTTTTCCCCCACCATGCCGCTACTGCGACTTTCTCTTTGCCTATCACGCCGCATGGTGTGGCCTATCACGGTGTTATTGCCTGGGGTTGTTATTATCGCGCTGTTCCGAAAATTTCCACGCGTAGTACCTTCGGGATGCTTCCCTCCCTTGGCTCCAGGGTAGTGGTTTTTCACATTTCTACCTAATGCTTTGCCGTCGACGGCTACCCGTGCGCATCGCCTATTTCACTATTCTAAGCCTCCATCCGGGTCATCTCCCAGAGGAAGATGTCCAGGTGCAAAATTGGTCGGCCGCCCTTGACGCCGACCCTCGCTGATCGTTGCGTGGGACCTAGTATATCGTTTCCCGGTGCTTGTTCCCGTGGCGCACCCCTAGGTTCCGTTTTTCGGGGACGGGTATCTATCTCTATCTCTATCTCGCGTACCTCGAGTCCTATCTCAACGGGGATTTGATATTACGGTGTACCAGGTCCTAACGTTTCGGCAGGGGTAGTTTGTTCCCGCAGATTTACCCTGGTTTTTTATTTTTGGATCGCGTGGGTGGATTCCCTCCGCGATCATTTCTGCAGGTCTCTATGACCTCTGTCGTTCGTCAGAGAGGCTTATTTCGCTATTTGCTCGCTTGGTTCCTAAGTCGCGGGACCTTCGCTCGATTCGTGTTTTATCCGCCGCTGCGGTATTTTTTATCACGGACCCTGCGCTCGATTCTAATTCTACGTGGCGCTGCCTCTTATTTGGGCCTCGAGTGTTCGGCAGATATTGTTTATTTGCCCGAATTGTTTATGGTCCGCCATTTTCGGGACCATGCATAAATTTACTCTTATTACCGGATCTGCTTACCTTTCGAGTCTCAAACAGTCGGTACAGTCGGTCGCTACACTAATATCGCGTGGTTTCGCGGTGGGACGCCATCTTGGGGCCCCGTGTTCGGACTAGAGTTTTCTTTGGCCCTGCCAATTGCTCGGGCCTTGTACGTTCGGCAGTTATCATTTTCTCGCGTGAATTTACTGTGGGACGCCATCTTGCGGACCCACGTTCGGACTAACGTGCTGACCGGCCCTGCTTGTTGGTTGGGGCTCGTACATTCGGCAGTTATGGTTTTCTCGCATGAATTTACTGTGGGACGCCATCTTGCGGACCCATGTTCGTATCAACGTTTTGCCTGCCGCTGCACTTAGTTCGGGTCACAACCATCCGGCAGTGGTTGGTGTCTTTCGCGGATTCGTCGCGGTTCGTCTTTCTGCTGACCGCGGTATCTGAATGCTCGCGATTCGTGACTCTACCAATCTTCTGAAGATTGTGTGTGGCTGTAGCCTGGTCCGTATTTCGCGCGTTATTCTCTCGGTCCTTGCGCCGGACTTGGTCAAAACAAAATAATATAGAACGGCCTAAAATCAGACATTTACTGAGGCAAATTTGACCGAGTCGTTAACCTATAAGCTAAGACTTATCCTAGGGGTATATATATTTCTTATCTTAACCCCTTCGTTGGCATTGACGCAATAGTGCGTCAAATTAATCCGTGCCCTGTGTGGCATTGACGCAAAAGTGCGTCAACCTTTTTTTTCCTATTTAACTTGCTCCGATTTGGCATTCAAGTCTTATACGGGGGTTTTTGGGGTCGCTGATTACGAATCTGAATTCAAAATTTGCAAATTCAAAATGGCGGATCCAAAATGGCGGATAAAAATGCAAAAAATTACTTGATTGGGATGAAATTTGCCACTCAGGGGTTTTTGGGGTCGCTGATTACGAATCTGAATTCAAAATTTGCAAATTCAAAATGGCGGATGAAAATGCAAAAAATTACTTGATTGGGATGAAATTTGCCACTCGGGGGTTTTTGGGGTCGCTGATTACGAATCTGAATTCAAAATTTGCAAATTCAAAATGGCGGATCCAAAATGGCGGATAAAAATGCAAAAAATTACTTGATTGGGATAAAATTTGCCACTCGGAGTTTTTTTTAATTTCTGAATTTTGAGTTCAGATTCGTAATCAGCAACCTAAATAATCCATAAGTACCAAGATTTATCCAAATCAAGCCGTTTTTTGTATTTTTGTCCGCCATATTGGATCCGCCATTTTGAATTTTTGAATTTTAAATTCAGATTCGTAATCAGCGCCCTCAAAAACCCCAGGGTACAAATTTTCAGGATAAAAAATTTTCCTGCCATTTTGGGCACTTTTTGTCGAATTCTCTCTGCCAACGAAGGGGTTATACTAAGCGCCGGACGGGTCTTAGGGTTTTACACTGCCTCGTCCTCGGAGCGCGCGCTTGTCGCTGTGGTCCCTATCGGGGATCTTCCCCCATCGCTGGGTCGTTCTCCGCGTCCTCCAGCGCGGGCATGTTCCTTGGCGTCGTCGTGTCGGCTTCGCTCGTCGTCTGGGCTGGTTCCGTGGTCACGGAATCTTGGAGCTGTAGCTCCAACGCCTCTACCGCGCTCTCAATTGCCAGCAGGGCATCGAGCGGGTCCACCAGCTCCGCTTGGTTTGCGGTCGCTGCGACCCCCTGGTGCTCCGCCATCGTCGGAACCCCTGCAGCGGGTTCCGGCTGTGAGTGGACGGAGGTCAGAACCTCCGAGGCCTGCTCGCCCTCGCCGCGCCGCAGCTGCGTCGGCTCTGTCTCCGGCCGGGCTGTCGCCTCCTTCTGGCGGTCCGCTTGGTCTCGGCCGGTCATCAGCCGGAGCGCTTGCTCGGATAACCGGCGTAGCACGACGCGGGGTGAACCCTTGTCGGCTTGGTGTGACGCGCGTGAGGCCGATTTTGGTTTCGGTCTCAACTTCAGACTATCAATCTTACTGAAAAGGAAGCTGTAGATTTAAACAAATAATGGAGAATTATGAATAATATGAGGTTTCCAACGCTGAACTTTTTATGTAAACTCTTTCAAAGGATCTGTCCATTCTTGATGGGGTAAAATAATAACTTGTATAACAAATGCAATAAATATTAAATTTATAGTATTAATTTATGTAACTAATTTTATTCTGTCTTTTACTCTCTCTCCCTCTCTCCATCCCTGTCCCTCTCTCTCTTAGTACACTGGGTAGCGTACACTTAGTATGGTAAAATCAGGATTTTTTGGAAGTGTGGTGTTAGGATTGTAGGGTATATTTGAAGAAAGAAAAACGGTAATGTTATTTAGGACGAGAAACTCTCTATTTATTATTCTGTTGATAAAATGTTGGGAAATATAAACGAAAATACATATATAAATGAAATACATTATTTTTTTATTGTTACTGTCGAAAGTAAATAATATTACATAAAATCAGTAATGCAATTGAACATAGATATACATACACACGCACACGCATACGCAATCGCACATACATATATTATTTTTATTATTTTGTCTATGCGTCCCAGGCCCCGTCCACGATGACGATATCAAGGACATGGGACGTCTCCAGGATCATGCTCCGATTACTTTGTACTAACAATAAGAATAATTCTGCATAAATTTTTCTTTTGTGCCTTTATATCATATGTATTTTTCAAGCACAGTGCATTTGCAGAATTTATGCGATGGAAGATGTATACACGCACGCACGCACGCACGCACGCACGTCGAATTTATAACACAAGGCTGCGTTCGGGAAGCGCGCTATTAGCGCTATTGCATCATTCTATCTTTAACGTTCATCAGGTGTAAGACAAAGATAAAATAAGCAAATAGCACTAATAGTGTCTTCCCGAACGCACCCAATAAAGTAGTATTTAGCATCTCGAATTTCTATCAAGAAACGAGACAGGTCATTTTTTTGTTTTCTAACCGAATTTCACTAATATCTAAACGTCAGAAACCCACGTGGTCCGAGTTAGCACAGTCCGACAGATTTCTTCCTATAGACGGCATAGTTGCCAAAATATATTTCATGCATGAAAAGAAAATTAATCTGCAAAAATCAAATAATATTATGAGCGCGATAAAATATACACGAAGAATTTATTTTGAGAATCAGAAAGATTAAAAAAACGCGACAAAATTTTTTCCCTCCGGATGAAATTCCAACGTGCGCTTCTAAGGTCAACGCGCATCCTTTGCTAAACGAATGATTCATACACATTTTGCTGCCAGATTTTTATTGACGTGATACAGACGAGTATACATCTGAGCCTCAATAAAACGCGAGTAATTGTAAATCAATTATGCGAAAGATATTAAATCTTATATTCGTCAATAAAGTTATAAAATCCGCAAACAATGCGAAAATTTGCGCATAGTCCCTCGTGATCAAATATAAATGCATCGCGTCGCTTCGCTAATGATCGGATAAACACTTTCTCGAAAACGCAACAAAATATTTGCTCCACGAAATAATTTCACATATTTGTGCTTGCACAAAGCGCATCTGACAAAACTGAAATTTAACAATTATATATAAAATCAAAAGCTATAAATTAGTTTTTTGTTTTAAACAAGAGAAGTTGAGACACGTAGCGATAAAATTGAATGAATTCTCAACACGATAAAAATAAGTTTAATAATTTTCTTCTACGGTTTTTATTTCCTTTTTAAGAAATGAAGATGTTAAAAATATCAATATAAAGTAATATGTTACAAAAGTTTCTCTTGGTGTAAATTTTCAAAAGGAGGAAAGCAAGTTTGAAAGAATAATATGATAAATCAACATACTCTGAATACATATTAGAAACCATTTTTTTATATACAATTTCTTTTATTAATATAACCAGATAATTCTGGTACATTTTTTTTCTAATTAGACTGATTGCTAATATATCTTTTAATATGCATAAAAATATATTTTTAAATTCTTAGTGCTTCTGCATGATAGTGCAATAATTTCAGATTTTTTGCCATCACCTATTACTTCAGACTATCAAACTTACTGAAAAGGAAGCTGCGTAGAATTAAACAAATAATGGAGAATTATGAATAATATGAGGTTTCCAACGCTGAGCTTTTTATGTAAACTCTTTCAAAGGATCTATCCATTCTTGATGGGGTAGAATAATAACTTCTATAACAAATGCAATAAATATTAAATTTATAGTATTGATTTATATAATTAATTTTATTTTGTCTTTATATAGAAAAACATACACTCAGTCTTAGCATCAGAGTAGAGGATAACGCAACTGATGAACAGTATAGATAATAACAAACTGAGTAAAAATCTTAATTATTAATATCATTATGTTATAATAATTAAGATTTTTATTCAGTTTGAGTAGGGAAGCAATATATACTTCTAACCTCAGGCCGGTCGCGGGAGGTTGGGGGGCGCGGGGGAACTGGGCGAGGGGGCGCGCGCTCGGCCAATCGCGCCTCGCCTTTCCGTTGGGGCAACGGAAAGGAGGTCGGCGATTGGTCGAGCGCGCTTTTCCTCGCCCAGTTCCCCCGCGCCCCCCAACCCCCCGCGACCTGTCGGAGGTTAGGAGCGTTACCGATGGAGGACGGTGAAATCGCGCGTTCCGCCGAAGACGGGGGCGGGAGCGTCGTCGAGCGCGCCCGTCGGTCGTCGCGCGCAAACTGATTCTTCTAATTTTTTCGGGGAGGACGCGGCGATCGGCCGTTCCCTCTCTCCGAAAGTACCGCGTCCGATACTCGACTGCGAATAGAATCGGCGCTGCGGGGCGCGGGCGAACGGCGACGTGGACGGACGAACGTTCGAAGGTCGCTCTCGTCGTTTCCTCCCTTTGTTTTCTTCTGGCAGGATGTGGCGAGCGGTTTTCCGGGAAAAGCGAGTATATTTTCAGCGGGTACGTCCTTCGTCGAGGAGATAACGAACGGGTATAAATCGAACGGGCGCGCGACGGCGCGGCAAACGGAGACGCGAACGGGCGAATGTAACGCGTTGGGATTGTATGAATTTTTGTTGTTTTAACGCGGTATGAGTGACGAGTACGCGGAATTTTGCAAAGATACATTTACGTTCGATTATTGATATTGATTGATACGATACGTGAATAATCAAATTACCGCACGAAATGGAAGAAGTAAAAAATAGTGAGTATTTATTGTGTGTTAATATAGGTATCAATTTAGTAAATACAATAAAATATTGGTATAACAGATAATACACGCATAACGTATGCATATATATATATATATATTTAAAATATTTATGGGTATAAAATTTCAGTTTTCGAAGACGGTATGGATGAAATATTATTAGACGTAATGCTAAAATATGAAGAAGAAGCGGAAAAAAAGCGGCAGAAAAAGAAGCTGCGAAGAAAGAAACAGCGGAAAAAAAGCAGCGAAGAATGAAGCACAGACGGCCACGAGAACAACGCTCTGAAGGAATAAATTCCCTTAAAAAAATTTGTGAACGTGCCTCAATGTAGATATGTTTAAATAAAAAAACCGGATCGAATCGAATTAATAGTTTTCAAGATAAAAATTCGCGATATGAGTGACGAGTACGCGGACCTTTGCAAACTTTGGTCCTGGGAGAAAACGTGCGGGAAACCGATCGTAAGAATCAGCGAACCGATCAGGAGGAATGGGGATCCGTGCTGCGTCGACGTAACGAGATATCTGATCCGTCGCGAAATCGGAATCGCCGATCGCCGATGTCACCGGCGGTATCTCAGATCTGGTGTATGGATCGAAAGAATAATTATAAGCGGTGGCGGGGGGCATATTCCGTGGGCTATACACTGTTGATTTGGATATGATAGATGAAACGTAGCGTTACCCGATGAACGATCGCCGTTATCGCTCGTTCGAGGAATCGGACGATGAACTGCGCTGTCGCGAGACCATGCCTAAATTCTCGTCCGATTCGGACGACGAATCGGCGATAGTCGACGCGCCAAACGTGCGGTGCGCGTCGGTGGCGAAGGAGGACGCGCGATGGAATTTGGCGACTCATCATCTGCGAAGGGAGATCGGAGCGCGAACCGCGCGCGAGCGAGATTGGATAAAGACGACGATTGCGTATTCCGTTAGGGCGAACGATTACATGCGTTGCCTGCCGCTCGAGTATTACCTCTATTACGAGTCGGTGTTCGGAGGAGAGAGCGTCCTCCGCAGGATTTATACGAGTCTCGTCGTATTTTCGATCGACTGAAATTCGATGTTCCCACGGGTGAGCCCTTCTGGATAGAATGGAAGAGTGCGACGAGCTGCTCGCCGCGGACGTCCGCGACGCGGACGGGTACCGCGCGTGGAGACGACGATGCGACGAGTGTCTCCGGCTCTTGCGAGAGAGGTGTCGAGTCGGACGATCTGGGAGGCGAAGAAACACGGGAGCCGTGACCTCTCTGGTGGCTCGAATAGTTCGATTGGAGGGTTTGAGGGAGGATCTGCGTCGACGATTCGAACGCGCCGTAGGTGCCGGTTTGGACGGCGGTAGCGGCGGAGGATTTTCGTGGGTCGAGGTCAATACGGCGTTCCAAAGGCGCGTTCTTACCGGCGCTGTGACGAATTCCACGTACATCGAACCCGCGCGATTTCTCGAGGACGCGGAGGACACCGTGCTCGAGAAAGTGCGGGATAATTTGACCAGACACGGGTGTTTGAAGGTCAATGTCGTATTCAATGGGGAATTCGTAGCGGAGGTTAAGACCGGTGTGAAGAGTATCGCCACGCGGAACGAACAGCTTCTCCCAGGGACCGATCTGAGCGAGTGGTACGATAGGCGCGTGCGCGACGCGATTCTAGCGAAGTTGGACGAATTTCAGGAACGCGACAGCGGATGGGCGTTGTCGCGAATACTCAATCTAACGGTGAACGTGAACAAGTGTAATCCTATGCGCGTAGGATGTTGGATGAAGATACCGCTGGGTATAAGACGCAAAAAAGCGGTGGTCAACGTGCGATCGGAGAACGACGCGTGCTTCGCGCGTGCGGTGGTCGCGGCTCTGTATCCCGCCGAGCGGAACGCGGAGCGATGCGCCTCTTATCCCGATTATGCGACGGTGCTGAATCTCGACGGGATTAATTTTCCCATAGATCTGAAAAAGATCGGAAAGTTCGAACGTCAGAACGACGTATCCGTCAACGTGTTTACAACTCGGGAAGAAATCGAAGAGAAACGTAAGTTCGGTCGGGGCGCCGGCGACAACGCGATCGTGCCTCTGCGATTGACCGACGATAGGAGGGATAGGCACGTAAATCTTCTGTATCTGCGCGATACGCTGCGCGGCGTCAACAGGGGCCATTTCGCCTGGATAAAGAATCTGTCGCGATTGGTGAATTCGCAGTTGACCGCGAGCCGGTGTGCGAAGCACGTTTGCGATCGGTAGGTATAAAATGAAAAAATCTGAGGAATAGGGAAACGACGAGGCATTATTTTTTCCATGCAAACGCGTAATAATCGCACGCACGTTACTTCGCAGATGTCTACACTATTTCTATACGCGCGAAAAGTTGGCCGCTCACAGCGTCGACTGCGGCCGAATGAACGACTGCGCCGTCGTTCTTCCGAACGAGGACGCTAAGTGGCTGTCGTTCGACAATCACGACAGAAAGGAGCGACTCCCCTTCGTGGTGTACGCGGATCTGGAGTGTCTTCTCGAACAACGGGAGAGGGAGAATGCCGAAGGGGGCGCGAGAACGGAACGATACGCTTATCAGCGTCACGTACCGTTCAGCCTGGGCTACTATCTGTGCTGCACCTACGACGATACCGAATCTACGTACAGATACCGTCGCGGCGAGGATTGCGTTTCGTGGTTCGCGAACGAGCTTCGCGTTCTTGCGCATCGCGCCAAGACTAAATTCTCCACCAATATAGCTATGGTGGAACTTACGGAGGACGAGAAACGCGAATTTTGGCTCGCGACGCATTGCCACGTGTGTGGAAAATCGTTTCAACCGGAGGAGGACAAGCGAGTGCGAGATCACTGTCATCTGACCGGACGCTACAGAGGTCCGGCGCATTCTCGCTGCAATCTTAATTACAAAAACGTGTACGTGATTTTCGTGTTCTTTCACAATCTGTCGGGTTACGACGCGCACTTCATCGTCGAGAGAATCGCGAACGATTTCGAGGGCGGGGTCGATCTGCTGCCGCTTACGAAGGAAAGTTACATATCGTTCGCGAAGACCGTTAAGGAGACGCAGACGGATGGGAAATGGGATCGGTACGTGAAGCTTCGATTCGTGGACTCGTATAAATTTTTAGCCGCGAGTATCGAATCCCTGGCCTCCTATCTGAACAAGGACAAGCTGAGAATAACGCGTTCGGAGTACGCGAATTTGAGCGCGGAGGATCTCGATCTGCTCACCCGCAAGGGAGTGTTTCCGTACGAGTACGTCGACAGCGTGGACAAACTGCGGGAGACCGAGCTTCCGCCGCGCGAGGCTTTTTACAGCTCCCTGACCGACGAGACCGCGAGCGAGAGCGACTACGAGCGCGCGACGAGGGTCTGGCGACGTTTTCGCGTGCGAGATCTCGGCGAGTACAGCGATCTGTATCTCAAGACCGACGTGCTTCTTCTGGCGGATATTTTTGAAAATTTTCGGGACGCTTGTGTCGCGAGTTATGGGTTGGATCCCGCGCATTATTATACCTTGCCGGGGTACACGTGGGACGCTATGCTGAGGTACACCGGCGTGCGCTTCGAGCTGCTCACCGACATCGACATGGTGCTGTTCGTGGAACGCGGGATACGCGGCGGCCTCAGTCAATGCTCGCACAGGTACGCGCGAGCCAACAACAGGCACGTACCGACGTACGACTCGTCCCAGCCCACTACGTATCTCATGTATTACGACGTGAACAATCTCTACGGCTGGGCTATGAGCGAATCGCTGCCGTACGCGAATTTCCAGTGGCTCGACGATCCTGAGAATTTCGACGTGACGACCGTGCCGACGGACAGCGACGTCGGTTATATTCTGGAGGTGGATCTCGAGTATCCGCCGCACCTGCACGACGCCCACGCGGATCTGCCGTTGTGCCCGACGTGCGACAAACCGCCCGGCAAGCTGCAAGAGAAATTGCTCGCTACTCTCTACGACAAATCGCGCTACGTGACGCACTATCGAAACCTGCAGCAATGCCTGCGACTAGGTTTGCGTCTGACGCGCGTTCGTCGCGTTCTGCGATTCGCCCAATCGCCGTGGCTTCGCGGCTACATCGAGCTGAACACTAGGCTTAGGACGCGCGCGAGCAACGAGTTCGAACGGAATATGTACAAACTGATGAACAATGCCGTCTTCGGCAAGACGATGGAGAACGTGCGCGATCACGTGGACGTGCGCCTCGTGACGCGATGGGACGGGAGATACGGCGCGGAGGCGATGATCGCCAGGCCGAACTTTCACAGTAGAAGCGTCTTCTCGGAGAATCTGGTCGCGATCGAGCTGCGAAGGCTCGAGGTAAATCTCAACAAACCGGTCTACGTGGGTATGTGTATTCTCGAGATATCCAAGACGCGTCTCTACGAGTTTCACTACGACTACATGGTGCCGCTCTATCGCGACAGGTGTCGAATTCTTTACACGGATACGGACAGTCTGATCTATTCGTTGGAGTGCGAAGACGCGTACGAGCGTATGAGGCGCGACATAGACAGGTTCGACACGAGCGATTACGCGGAGAATAACGCGCACGGTATGCCGCGCGTCAGCAAGAAAGTGCCCGGTTTGATGAAGGACGAGAACAACGGCGCGATCATGACGGAGTTCGTGGGCCTCAGAGCGAAGATGTACACCTACAAGGTACTCGGACGCGACGACACCAAGAGAATAAAGGGTGTTAAAAGAAACGTAGTCGCGAAGAGGATCACGTTCGAGGATTACGTTGCGTGCCTGCGGAACGCGCGCGAGCTGAAGGCGCGCCAGTCGTGCATACGCTCGACGTTGCACGAGGTTTTCACCGTGTCGGAGCAAAAACTAGCTCTCAGTCCGCACGACGACAAGCGATACGTGACGCTGAACGGCGAGGAAACGCTTCCGTGGGGACACTACGGAATACCGTTGTAAAGAAATAATATCACAGGCTTTCCGAAATTATTTTATCATAAAATCAATAGTACGTAAGAAACAAACCAATAAATGTGTAAACTTTTATTAATAATAAAGTACATCGCGTTATGCGCGTCTACGAATGTCTGATTATTATTTCCGTTACAATACAGACGCCTTATCTATCCACGAATTGTGCGAACTGTCCATTCCTAGCCACTTCACGTATGCTCGATTGCCCCGCTTACGCAGGACTTTTTCCACGAGATAGACGTCGGGATTGGAGACGCGCAGCAACTCGTGTTCGTAGAATCCTCCGGCTATCGCTTCTCCGCGAACGTCTTTCAACAGATACGTGACGGGATTGGTTCTTTGCACTTTAGCTATGCGAAAGATCTCGGTGGTCCAATTGGGAGTGTAGCCCTTTTCGAAGATCGTTTTGAATTTGCTCACTCGCACCGGATCGTCGATTCGAAATCTCGCCGGCGCGGCGATCTTCGCGCGACTGTACACCGTGCGCAGCAGCTTTTCGGCGACGGTGGGCGTCACGTCCGCCGGGCGCATTCCGATCGTTCTGTGTCTGCGGCGATTGTAATTCGACAAGAGGCTCGGCAGCGAGTCGATCCATCTGTACGATCCTTGGAGGGTGAAGAGCTTCCACATGTCGTTTTTCAACGTGCGATTGAATCTCTCCACCACCGACGCTTTCATCACCGAATACGTGGAGTAGTGATTCACGTTGCGCGCGTCGAGGATTTTGCGCACGTCGGCGTTGTAGAATTCCTTTCCTTTGTCCGTTTGCAGATTTCTGGGGTATCGCGCGTCCTCGCGAAAGATCTTTCGCAGAGCCGTCGCGACCTCCTTTCCGCTCTTGGTCTTCAGCGGGATCGCCCAGGCGTACTTGCTCAGCACGTCGATGACCGTCAGAATGTAATTGTGATCCGCGTTCTGGCGCGAATAGGGACGCATCTCCACCACGTCGGCCTGCCACAGGTCGTCGTAACCGCGCACCACGACGCGGCGACGGGGAAAGTTTTTCCTCGCCGGCGCGTGCAGTTCCTCCACGAGTCTTCGTTTTTCCACGCTCATTGATTGAGACGTTGATTGAGACGGTCTAAAGTACTTTGAATTCCAGCGATATCAACGTCGTGCTTGTTCACGGTATTTTTTACATCCACGAACTGGCTTTTGAATTCTCTTATCAGATTTTTGAAATTCTTTTTAACCTCAGCGATCGCTTCATCGACGTAGCTCCTGTTCGTCGCGTCGCCGTCGTCCTCCGGCGCGGCTACGCGCCGTATCCTGCGCTCCGACGCGTCGTAGGAATCCTCGCGTAGACGGAGCGCGTCGTTTCGCAACGTTGCGATTTCGTCTCTCAAACCTTGGGTCGCGTTTGTCACGATGACGCCTTTGAAGCTTTCATCGGCGGTACTCCTCTTGATCTCCTCGCGCATCGCGTTCTTCAGCCGTTCGATCGCGCCCTCTACGTAGCTCTTGTTCGCCGCATCGGTGCCGTCTTTCGGCGCGGCTACGGCTTCTATCCTGAGCCCTCCCGCGTCGAAAGTGCTGTGAATAGCGCGATCGTGAATAGTGCGAAGCGTGTCTTTGAACAACTTCTTGATATCCTTTTGTATCCCCTCGACCGCGATAGCACGAGTCATTCTCTCATCTATCAGTTTGCTTTTGATCCGTTCGATCGCGCCGTCTACGTAGCTCCTGTTCGTCGCGTCGGTGCCGACTTCCGGCGCGACTAGCCGCCGTATCTTGCGCTCCCCCGCGTCGTAGGAATTCTCCTTCAAACGGAGCGCGTCGTTCTTCAGCGTCGCCATCTGATCTTCGAACTCTTTCACCGCTTCGAACTTGGCATACGCGATCCCAAGATCGACGTAAGTCTTGTTCGTCGCGTCGAAACTTTCCTCCGGCGCGGCTACTCTTCGTATCTTGCGTTCCTTCGCGTCGTAGAAATCCTCGCTCATAAAGAGCGCGTTGTTGCGCGTGTAATTGCGCAAGGATTCGATCGACGAGCGTAATCTCACCGCGGACGCACCGTCGATTCCGTCGCCGCTGCCCCGAGTTATCAGCGACATGCCGAACTTGTTCACGGACATCGCGCGCGCGGAGAGGCGCCGGAGAGCGCGCCGCGATTCGTACTGCCGTCGCGATCCACGCGACCGATCAATTTATGACGAAACCGGCCTCGCGAAGTTCCTCGATTATCGACAGAATTTCGTTGCCGTGAGCGTCGTTGCCGGCCCGACGAGAGGCGTCCAGCAGCCGAAGTCGATCGACCAGCTCGTTGGGATCGTCCCAGTGAACGTAATCGATCGCGTTGTCGGTCAGTCGCATGGCCGACGGTAGTCCGGTACCCTTCGTAGTACCAGTTTTCTGAGACGGAAGCACGAGCGGCGCTATTACATTTCTGTACTTGTGTCCCTTGTTACCCATGACGGGCATGCTGGCGCTGCGATCGCGTTTGTGAGCGCTGGTAGCGAAAAGTATACGTCTGTACGTTCGTTTGTCCTCGTCCGTGTAGATTTTAGCGTTGGGAGTTCGCATGAAGATCAATTCGTACAGACCGCGCGTGCCCTTGTATCGCACACCACCGATGATCACGGAGTCATCCGCGGCCACGTCGAATCGCTTGTTACCCAGCATCGTGCCGTTCTCGCCGAGATACACTCCGTAGACGTGGTCGATGCAGTGATGCAAGTTCTAGCCCTCTAGCACCCACGGTGCTCTTGGAGTGGGGGAACGCCACTACAAGCGCGCGCCGTGTCCGTGTGCTCGGCTCTGCTCGGGTGACCCGAGCACAGCCGAGCGCGGGGCGCACACGGTGCTCTTGGAGTGAGGAACGCCACCGCTACAAGCGCGCGCCGTGTCCGTGTGCGCTCCGCGCTCGGCTCTGTTCGGGTCTTAGAGACGAGCAGGCATATCTCCTTTCCACCAAGGCAAACACGAGGCGACGCGCGACGCGTTCCGCGTTTCTGTTACGTTGCTTCCGTAATGCTGTTTTAAATGCTAGATTTTACACATGTATTTTTCAATAACTCTCGTCAGTCGCTAAATGTATCTCAGATATATTAAAATAATACTTTTCTAACTTCTTCATATGTTTAATATAAATATCTTTCCAATAATTCCCAATAATTGTATATAATTATTACATTAGACATGTATAAAATATTTTTCCTTATAAAATAAGAGAATAAATATAATTTAACAAATAATGTACATAAATCTTGTAACATATTTAAGAACGTAAATACATATTTATGTATTTATGTTCTTAAATATGTTACAAGATTTATTTTGGTCGTAGTTGACTTATATTAATATAAGTTTACTATATAATATGATACAATATTATTATATTATACATATCAATGACGTACAGAAATTGATAATATTATTTGTAAGACATATATATATATATATATATATATATATATATGTCTTACAAATAATTGTTATTGCACATTTAAAAAATGCATTTTCTGCTGTGAAATTAGAATTTGCGTGTTATTTGCGTATATTAAATATAATGTATAATTTATTATTATTAAAAGTGGTCTTCCACACTACCCATGAGGTGCCACCAATAAAGCGCGTTAGGTTTTTTTGCGTGGACCTTCGCCTGTAGCCCTATCGTACCACATTTTAATATATTAAACATTTTATTACTTGGTATGCTACTAAAGAAGACACACACACACACACACACATACACATAATTACTGTTTGCAGTTAAATTGTTATCATGGTCGTAAGCAAAAATTGGATAATCTGAAGAACAGGTTATAATAGTGCGTGTGTGCATTCTATAATTATCATGTTAATTTCTCTCATATATTCTGTGACGAAAAAACAATGCATATCAAATTCGACAGTATTAGAATTCGCGATTTAAGAGTCTATCCGAAGGAATTAAATGATTTGCAAATTAGTAGAACTCATAAGATAATTTTATTGCAATCAGAAAATAAGCACATCTGATGTGTTAGCAATGTTTCCCGTTGCTAATAAGCAAGAATTAAGTTACTTTTATTAAGATAAAAATATAAACAGAAATAAAAACTAAAATGTTGCGTGTAATAATTTGCATTGTTAATAAAAAATCGTTTAAAAAAGAATTTGAAGATAATCCTAAGTAGATCATTTTAAGATTTAGAAAGATACAAATCGTTTCGAATAACATCTTGTACATATATAGAACAGAACGTATTGGTAGGAAAAGGATTTAAGATAAAAATAAAAGCAATATATAAAATTTTTTTTTATTTTTTAATAATTAATGAATAAATTATAAGTATGGCCTCCACGGCCACCTCAGGCCACCCCGGCCACCCCGACCACCCCCGACCACCCCCGCTACCTTGGCCACCCCGGCCACCTCGGCCATCCCGACCACCTCGGCCACCTTGGTCACCTTGTCCACCTCTACCACCTCGGCCACCCGCTGCCGGGTACCATTTGGCGCGGGATTTACCGCTCCTCTTTTCCGGTTTCCTAAAAAATAAATGTAATAAAGATTATTGGTTAAATAAAATAATATACATATAATTAATATTATTATATATTATACATTAATTATGAAACTTGTAAATAATATTTATCACATAATAAAATAACCCAAGATCAAGCAATATTGAGGAAAGTTCTATTAGACAAAAACGCTAATTTATTTATTTTAATGAAATATTGTACCTTATTAACTGGCAGCGGCTGCTGCTGCTGCTGCTGTCCCTGTCCCTGCCCCTGCTGCTGCTCCTGCTCCTGTCCTGTTCCATCGGAACAGCGGCTGCTGCTGCTGCTGCTGCTGGTAGAGGAAATCCAGCTTTCGCTGCATTTCCTCCAACATTTGGCCACATTCGGCCGTTTCGGCTGATTTGCAGGGTTTTCTGTACAAATAATTGTATAATCAACAATTAATAATATATCTCAAGCTATAAACAAAATTATAAAAACACTTTTGCCTATTATCAAACCATCTTCAATATAAATCTTCACTCAGCAAACACAAATAGATCTTATTATTATTATATTTCACTCGATAAACTCAAGTCTTCTCATTTGTTGAAATGCTATAAATATTACTGGCATTATTGATCAGCAAGTGCAAATATAAAAAATTACGTTTAATATTACGTTACGTTTTTAATTATTGTTTTATTAACTCAAGTTTGTGGTATTAATTATACTATAACGTGGCTTGATAGTAAACAAAAACATTGAAATATAATGATTACTTACGGGACGAATTGTCTGCCATGTTCTCTTGCATGTCGAAACCAAATAGTGGAAATCGTTCGCCTCGTGGTCCACGCCGCGCCGGCGGCGCGGCGCGGCGCCGCCACGCGTAAACAATCGCGTTGCACATTGTTTCTCTTTTGTTTTTCCCTAAAGTGGAGACGCGGATCACTAGAAAAACAGTTAACAAGCTTAGAGATACGCCCACAGAAAGAAAGTGCGCTCGAAGCATTGTGTATAAGTGAGCTGCGTCTTGACTTGGACATAGTGTCAAAAGCGTAATAATCACGCTTATTGAATTGAAATCTTGCAATCAATATCATTGCAGGAAGCTGAGACTGTGTAAGTTTTTATATATAATATATATTTTATATACATATATATATATACATACATAGATATTAAAATGAGCGATTTGTCAAAAAAAAAATATAAGCGAAGCTTTCAGAAGCTTGGCTTAACGATGATAAATATAAAAGTTGGATACGGAAAGTTCCTCTTAATGATAGTTTATTTCATTGCATAATAGTAAGAAAGATTTTTCTTGCAACACGCGTATTACAAGACATGCGGATTCTGCGTGTCACATAAAAACATTAAAAATTCCACCCACCTGAAGTATCAAATAATGATACTCCAACTGAACAATAATAC